>VZTV01031393.1:0-18089 GCA_013400875.1 Anhinga rufa
TTGAGCTGTTGGAGTGAAGCAGACTATGCCCTCCTAATTGTTGAGTTCTCCGCAAAGAAACAGGATTCCCAGCATGCAGTCAGGTCTGGGAAAAGGCCAGAGCCAGTAGTACCATGCCAATCCAATGTCATCACTTACTGGCAATCAGCCACAACAGAAACTGCACAGTTGAAAACCAGTTGGTTACACCAGTGGTTCAGATTTTCTTGCTGGAAAAATGCTCATCTCCTATATTGAACCTTAAGAAAAGCGTAACAACTCTAAACCTAGTAGTTTTCCAAGGGTTGGGGGATGGGGGGGAAATAAAAAAAATGTTACTCTATATAAACTCGATAGCCCTCCCAGAGAGCTCCTGGGATCCTGGAGCACAGAACAAGAGAATACCATTATATGTACACTTTATAGACAAGTGAACCAAAGCATGAAGAAGGTAAGGACTACATCCCAAAGAAGCACTGAAAATGTTGCTTATGCCAATCAATTCCAGTGTGAAATCTAGACATGGAGTTTAAACGCTCAAGGACCTAGAATACTATAAGCACCTTCATGCATTGGTGGAGTCATGCAGCCATCTTATCTCTTACCTAGAGAATACTGTCTGATGGGCAGACATTGCTTCTAGCTGTGTCAACATCAATGTTTCAGTCCGGACCAGTAATGACCTTTGAAATGATCCCTACTTGGGGACTTTAGTCACGTTGTGGACTGGTCACAGCACAGCCAAACGATGGCCTTCAGGTGACTCTGTCCCAAAAGATGAAGACCAGGTGTGCATCTGATGCTTTTCAGCTGCTAATGAAATCTCTGCATACAGGCCCAGATTAGTGCTAGTCCAGAGGAAAACCCCTCAAACACCTGCTGTGTGACTGCTGGCTTCTTTGCATCATTTTGCTCTGCAAATCTACTCCTCTTGGGCTACAACTTGTTGAGAGCCCCTAAAACACAGCTACACAACAGCTACAGGCATCTCCCAGTTAAAAAGAAATGTTCAGAAGTGCTGAGGGTCTCACCTTTTGCAATCCTGAATTCTATGTCGTCCTCAACCCAAGGTGCGTTCAGAGCCATACCAGCTGCCTCCCTAGAGAATCACTTAGCCACAAGTCCTCTAAAGTGCTGGTGCTCTGAGGAGTGGAAACATTTACCAAGTGGATAGCCAGGAGTATTATGTAGTAGCCAAGTGGTAAAGACAGTTCCCTGAGGAAAGGCTCTGCTCTCTGCCTGGAGGTAATTTCATATGCATCACGCAGCAGGAGGTATTAACCTCCTTGGCACTAGAAACCAAACCCCAGGATTCCCCACCTGCCTGAGATGCTGTTTAGGCCAATGTATCCTGGGACTCTAATGAAAATAAATCTATAAGCAGATATCGCACAAGGGCCATGTTTCCTGCAGTCACAAACTACACAGTTGGACTCTCCTACATCTCCCATGGGCTGTCTGAAGTGTGTCCCCCAGTTAGCTTTTGGGGCATGTACCTCCCCCCATGCCCTGCACAGGCAGTTTCAGCACCCAACTGACATTTATGAATTCCAATCCTGGAAGCAGCTGCCTAAAATTTAAGCACAGCAGTGCTCAGCACAACTATTCTCACACTCACTGGTGGATCTGAGCCAACATGACAGGTCTGGGGCCACAGCCAAAACTAGGAGTGGAACTCAGGCATTTCTTTTGCATATTTTGACTATCTAAATTACATTCTCAGATACACAAGTCACAGACCAAGGTAAGTGCAATAGACACACTCTACCTCCCTTTCATTGCCAAATGTTCTTGTTGTTTACCGACACCACAATGACAGCCTTTGATTCTGTGTTAATTTGAGTCAATAAGAGATTGGCTATGCTAGCAAAGGAGTACAGATTGTGATAGTTATTCTTGACACACTGCTTGTAATATGTAGCCTCCAAGGACACTTCTATCCAAAGTCTTTTAACCTTCAGTTGTGAATTACAGTCTAGGAATTTAATTACATGTTCATCTGTAAGGTTGCATACAGCACAAGTCACTTACTCTACATGCCTAACTACCCTCACAGACCCATTAATGTGTTAATGTATGGCCCTTGGAGGACTTGCCTGACCCAAAAAAAAAAAGAAAAGGGAGGGGGGGGGGGGGACGACACCAAGAAGCCGAGAAGCGGGGGAAAGAATAAGCAGTCATGGAAAAAAGAGTAATTCACAGCATATCTTCACACCCCTAGCCAGACAACATCTGTTCAAATTAGACTTTGTGAATTAGATACTATCTGAACAGCAGGTCTGGTCCTAAAGCCACCAGTAACACTTTTTCCATCCCTCTCCCTTTTCTACAGAAATAATCAGCTCTAAAAAAGATTCCTTGGAAAGAGATATGTGCAAATGGACTTTTTATGCCAAACAGAGCTTTATTAACATCAGTAAAATCAACACTGGTATAAGGGATTGCTCATTAAAAGGTGGAATCTTCATATTCTGCTCTTCCAAGAACTGATATATTTTAAAGACAAGCATATTTCTTATTCATCTTTTCTCCCTGGTGACAAGTTGCTATTGGACACCTTATTTAATAGCTTCGCAAAGAAGAGTGGGAAAATTTATCTAATCTGAAATTGGATTTTCTTTGAGCAGGAAAATCCACAGATCCAGCTCACTTGGCATGAGGATTACCATTCTGAGACAAGCTTAAACTGTCACATCCATCCAAACACTTTTTGTTTGCTTGTTTGTTTGTTTGTTTTTGCCAGAATGTTTAGAAATAAAAAAGGGGAAGGGGTACCCTATAGTTAAAGTGTCCTTAAGAATTTTAATTCTTCTGCTGGGTGTATTGGATCTATGGAGCTGGCTACTAAAAAAAGGAATTGTAATCAAGAAAGATGTCTATATTTATTTTTACTACTAGAATTCACGAAAGGCAATTTTCAGTATCCCATGCAGAAGATTTCCTGCAGACAAAACTGTAAAATCTTATGCATGGTATTTGAATCAGAAATGATGGCACATTTATCCAACCACCGTATAACACAGTGTTCACAGCCATACAAGAACAGGATAGTAGTCATACCAGGCCAGAACAAAGATCTGTCTGCCCAACATGCAGTTTCTGATAGCAACAAGTAGGGGATATCCAAGGATAACACACAAAGTAACCTTTTCCCTGAATTGTCTGTAGAAAATCAGCAAAATAAGGGCATTTAAAATAACTCATGAACTTCATTGAGTGCTGCTAATAACGAAATTAAATTAAGCTATGATCTGGCCATTTGCATCCCACAAGCATTCCACAAAAATAAAATCCAAAATTAGCCGTTACTCATCCTAATTTATTTGGTTACATCTAAAACTATTTCAACAGATGAAATTTACAGATGTTTTTCTTTAGCTAATAATTACACTTCACACAAAGTAAATTATTTGCTTAATATTTAGCTACAAGTTAGAAAACTTGTGGGATGTCTGTAATCTTAGATCAGCTTTTAAAGACAGGGACAGATACTTTTAACAGCTTTAACGGGAATTATTTTCCCTTCTAGGCTGATCCAAAACAGCAAGTGAATACCACAAAGGTTATGTTATGCCTCTTTTTGCTGCAGAACAGCAAGCTGTTGATGATTTGCTTTTTGTAAATGGCTCATTATATTAGTAGAGAAGTCGTGCATTGTCTGTCTCTGAAATCACTATGCCTTTAGGATTTTTCTCCCTTGATGAAGTATAGTGGCTCTTGAAGCTAGTGGTTAGAAGAAAGTTTGCTTTATGGAAAAAAATCTGAAAATTTACACATGATTTCATATACATGGCATCTTTGCCATGTTAGGATCGAAAATACTCCCCCACAGCTACCAATGAGATTTCTCAGCTTTTTTAATGCCTTTCAGTTATTCACTTTTTATGCTAAGTAAGGAATGTCATATAACAATAAAATTAAGCTGCTTACAGGAAATGTGCAATAATCCATCCTCACTCAAGATAGCTATTAAAAACTGGGATTCATCAAATTCCACTGATGTAAGATACTAACTGCATCCAGAACACATTTGTCTAACATTCTGGCAACAGATAAATATACAGTCTCTCTTTTAATTAGAAAATCTGTCTCTCTCCATTTGATTCTGTAAGGCATAGGTATTAATCAAATGAAGCTGCATGCTGCATGTACTGACTTACAAGTCCACTATACAGAAAGGATGCTTCCAAGATCGTTTTAGCTGGCAATCAAGGCATCTGTGCTACAAGCCATCCAAATGGGGGATCCCTAACCAAGCACACGCTTAGAAGGACAAAGCAATCTGACCTCTTGCTCTGCTGGTCACTATACAAACAATGCCCCAGAAAGAGAGGCATGTACTTTAAGGGGACTTCAGGAATGTAGGCATAAAGTCAGCTTGCTGCAAAAGGAGGTAGCAACAATGAGGATAACAACTGCACTGCAGGTGAAAGGCTTGAAAGGGAGCAATAGAGCAGTCATTTGGGAATGCACAGAGGAGGGGAAGGCTTCCCTGCCTGTGGTGGAGTCAGAGACAGAAGAGACAGTAATGTGTGGATCATCTCATAGCCAAAAAAATTGAAGCACAGGATCTGTGCAGAGGCACTTGGCTATTTAAGCCATGGCTGCTAAAGGGGCATAGTATTGCTGCCACTCTGCTTTTGCCCACTGCATTGCTTTCTCTGGCAATCAAGGAGAAATAGGAGAGCCGGATGTAGGTGGCTCTTATCCTCTGGCTCTTCTCTCCCTTTTCCCGCTTCTCTGCATTTATTTATCCTTCCCTCCCTTTTCTGCTCCTGTAAGTTTTATTTCTTGGCTCTATCCATAATACAATATTTTTCATTAAACTGCACTGAAAAGGCAGGATATTTGTATTGCTCAGGCTCAGGTGGGGATGAAAGAATAAATGAAGCTAGAGGCCATTTGCTCAACAATTTGATAATTTCTATTATAGATCTAATTGTTAGGAAGAATAAAGAGAAACTCTTTTTGTCCTTAATGAAGGAAAAAAAAAAAANAAAAAAAGAATTGACCAAATGACCGTCAGAGTACAGGCAGAGGCCACAGCGGCGAGCCAGGCTGGGCCAGGGCTGGTCACCAGGGTCCACCACAGCCCAGCCATTTCCCAGCACCACCACAGGTCCTGAGCCCAGCCAGGAAGGCAGCCCCTGGGCTTGGCAGGGCTGCCCAAGGGTCCATCTTAAAAGCAGTTAACCTTTTATTGCAGTCTCCTCCTACCCCTGTGAACATGCTTTGGTTTTCATGGTGCCCACCTGTAAGAACCACAGACCAGGTCTTTCCTTCTCCACCTGCACTGCTGCATCTGCAAGACACACAGAGCATGGCAGCCCTCACACCTGCAGCCCCCGACGGCCTGCCAGCGCACCCTGGGGAGAGCAGCCGTGGGACCGATGGCTGAAGAGCAGCCATCTGGATCGCAGAGTTTCAGCACACACCATGCTAGGCCAGCATTTCAAAGTCAAATCTAACTCATTTTACTGCCTCTTATTCAACACTGCTCTCTTTATTTTCTTCAGAAACTTACACTGGAGGCATACGTTTACAGAGAGGTTTTGAAGCTTCCTTTGCCAGTCTTCTGCCAGGATGAGGGCTGTTGATTTGGCACAGCTGGTGAGGGCAGGGAGATGAACCCGACAACAGTAGGGGAAAAAAGGAAGAAGTCTTGTCTCACACCCCTGGATCCAGGCTGACATTAAACTGGTCCTGGGGCTGCAGCAGGTGCCTGACAGCTTTGGTGGTGCCCAGATAAATTATGTTTGTCAATACCTGCTCCAGATGACTTCCAGGAAAGAAGGAGCAAAATATAGCCAGTATGTTAAGAATATTAGAAATTAACTTACTATTTCTGGCTTTCATGAGTCTCTTCCTTCTATACGTATCACAGGAGTCTTTTGATCAGGGAGTTTTTGTGCATGTATACATGCACTTCCTAAAAGCTTCCTAAAGCAATACGGCCTCTTTTCAAGCTGTCTCCTTAATGGGATCTTGTACACTTACTGATACAGAGGGAGGAAAGGTGTAGCATGGTTTGAGCTTGTATTCTTCTTTCCTTTCAGCTGAGATGCTTTTTCTCTTTCCTGTCTGTTGATCCTCTTCGTGAAAAGAATATTCAGCTTCATTGTAGCTATTCTTCTAATGATCTTTAGGCAAAGGTATACTAAGGAATGTAAGAGATTTGATTATTTCACCTGCATGCAGTGGGGTTTGACAGCCAAGATATCTTAAAGCTTATTCTTACATAAAATTTATACAAATTTAACTACACTAAAGCAATACAAACCCTATAATGTTGTTATCCTCATATGAACTTCCCTCTCTATCAGTACATCTTTGTCCCCTACAGGAAAGCAGTAACAACAATTATATAAGGCATTTCTAGACTAGTATAATTAACTATCCCTTTGACATTGCACTGGTTTAGCTGTATTAGCAAAAAACCCTGTAGCTGACTGACAGTGCTAATCCATACACATACTCCTTTGAAATTCTTCTGAACAAAGATTTATGCTTTGGTAACAAATACAACATATCATAATAGCACAAGAAATGTGCTAGTATACTGTTTGCTGAACTATGGAAAGATTTCCATGTATTTTATTCCCAGCAACACACACAGAACATGACCAATATATTTGCAAAACACAAGAAGGAAGCAGATGTAGACAACACCAGTCATATATTTAAATGGAGATCTGCAGTAATTTTTTTTAATTGCTTTAAGCAAGTGTAGATGGCAACCTAGTATTCACAAGGTAAGCCTTAATCTGGAATGCTGTCTCATTTGAACATTAAGTGCTTTTTTTCAATTCACGTATCAGAGTGTTTTTAAAGAAATACATCTTGGCTTCTATGCTTTCAATATCAATGAAGAGCTGCAAACCTTGCTTCTCATAACATTAATTTCAAGTGGCTCTTGCTAGGAGACAAGGCTTCTAAACCTATCCAATAAAATATTTGAAATACTCAACTGCACATAACATTTTCCCTATTTTCCTCTTTACTGACTAACACAAATTTTATGTAGTGACAGAGTAATGCCACAAACACTATGGCATTATGCCACATGCTAAAAGAGTGCACGTGCTCTCTCACGACACTTGAGCACTGCACCTGTAGGCTTTTGGGATGTAAACCACCGAAGCAATACGTGTCATCTGAGGTGAGAAAACTTGAATTCTGGAAGATGGAAGTGAGTAAGGATGCCAGCCTCAGTGGAAACTGGAATCAGTTTTCAAATCCAGATTCCTTAAACGCAGCTCAATAACTTACATTTTAAACGTGAAGTTTGCAGATATTCAGAACACAAACTCGAAGGGAGAGCCAGGTACAGTGAAGGTGTGTGCCATTTTCACATCATGTCTCTGCAGATTGGCAGGGAGCCAGCAAAAAATTATTTTTACCAAAGAGAAAAGCAACTTTCACTTGACAAAAATTTTAATTACCCTCAAATTGAGAACTCTTTAATTTATTCCCTTCTTGCCCTAAGTTTTTGTCACCCAAAAAGGTCCAGTAACCTATCATGCTTCAAATATCTGGTCTATTTATTTCTGTATTACTACTACAAAAGGCATAACATAAACAGAACGTAAACCAAAAAGAACATTTCTGCACAATGTAATACAAATTTCTTGCAGAACTACAATTATTATATCTTCCAGAGAAAATAAAAAGCATCTTTAAAAATAACTGCAAAGAATTCAAATTATCTCTCAGCCACTCAGGTGCAGGTCTGGCTCTGTAACTCCACAGTCTGACAAAAGCTCCTAAGAACATGCTCAATTCTAACACACTGTTAAGTCCTCAGGTTCATTTGGTATTAATCCCTTACAATGATATTACAACTTTTAACCTCAGTGTATTCATGTAGAGAGAATTATTTACTTTGATTCTACAATTCAAATTTTGAATTACAGAATTGAAGACTTCTCAGCAGTGTACTTGCAAGATAAAAGCCCTATCAAAGTGAGAAAAAGACCTTTTCTCTTGTCTATATCAAGGCTTGGTTCACTCAAATGCTAACCTTAGGAAGAAGAAAAGCTCATTAAAAGAATGTTGTGGCAAGGTGCATACTGTATTTGAGCTATCTTATGACAGATAGGAAGGTTCTGGTGCTGTACCATTAGGCCAGATATCAAGATCCGAGACTGGTTTTCAGCTCAGTCAGACTCCTTTCTGATTTCATGACAGCTAGTAGTTTTTCTATGCTTTTTTTTTTTTTTGCCACACTACCCATCTCTATCTCCTGATGAGAAAAACAGACTCAATACTTCTATTTTGTGTTTCCAAATTGTTTTTCTTTTAGAAGTGCTTTAGAAAGAGGGTAGTTTCTGTTTAGCACATCTCCTCACATGTGTTTCACCAAGTGTATTTTCATTAAATGAGCTATAAAACTATGGGCCAAACTCTATTTTAAGAGAGTCCTTGACACCAAAGATTGTTAAACAATCCTTTGAGGCATAAGAAGTGGAATGTTACCTAAAGTAGTATTTCTGAAACTGCAAAATACCTCCCAGTTGGCTGATCATACAGGTGGCTGTTGTTCCACAGGTACAACTGTCACAAGCTACGGAAACTGGAAAAATGTGAAGTCACATGTCAAAAGAGGAATATATGAAAAACAGGTTATTTCCCTCCTCTTCTTACTGAAAAAGAAATTAAAATTTTAGGCCAATTCAAAACCAGACACAGTTTTGTTCTAGCTCTTTAAAAATCACAGAATCACAGAATGGTAGGGGTTGGAAGGTACCTCCAGAGATCATCTTGCCCAACCCCCCTGCATAAGCAGGCACACCTAGAGCAGGGGGCACAGGACTGTGTCCAGGTGGGGTGTGAATGTCTCCAGGGAAGGAGACTCCACAACCTCTCTGGGCAGCCTGTGCCACTGCTCTGGCACCCGCACAGCAAAGAAGTTTTTCCTCATACTTAAGAAGACCATCCTGTGTTCCAACTTGTGCCCATTGCCCCTTGTCCTGTCATTGGGCAAAAATCTTTAAGAAGAGTTGTAACACTTCACTTTGGCAACATCACATAATTTCTACCTTTTCTTTAGCATTGAACTGTTTACCAAGTTTAATCTGAGTTGACATAGTACTTAATTCCTCCAAGAGCAGCAATTTTAGGAGGCAAATCTACTATTTCTATGTACTTCAATTTCTACCATTCCACTTCCATGTCAGCAGTAGATCCATTAGCTTAAAAGTGTTTTAACTGCTCTGCCAGTAACTCTGAAGCAAAGCTAATCAATCCCTGGGACACAGGACCAAGGAAAGCTACACACTCGTGGCTCGCTATTTTTCTCTGAGATAGAGTACAGTTCAAATATAAATTACAAGCTTGATGAAGGAATTACAAGATAAGATGTTATGGCCTGAGTTATACAGGAGAGAAGACACAATTATATTGGTTCCTTTGAGTGCTTCCAACTCAAAATTTCTGTTAACGAAGTCTTTCACAAAAGACAGTGTCGTAACCAGTGAAAATGAAGAATATCCATGCCAGGGAAATATTGTAGAAGATTATTTGAAAGCCGCTGTTACCATTTCACTAGCTAGTGGAAGGCAAGTACTAGAAAGTATGATTTTTAAACTACATGGCAACATACTGGTGAATATGAAAACCCTTTGGCAGGCATGAACCAATACATTGTCTTTCTGGAATATAATAGCACTAAAGGCACACAACAAGAGAATTCAACCAAACCATCATACTAAGGAATTTTAAATTTAAAAAATAAACTATATATATAGTAATCCAGGGAGATAAATTCATTTGAGTAGATTCAAAACAACAATAGCATCAATACATTCAGAAGACATGTGGTAGAGTGTTTATTTATTTACTGTTGTGACTTCAGAACATAGAGCATCTCTGATGATGTCAGTTGCAAATAATGTCAGCAGAAGTGTTTACAGCCACTTGGGATGCTTAGGAGGGAAATTAAGTTGCTTTTTACCACTGGCAGAGTACTACAAACATTCTTCTTGAATGCCGCTTCAGGAACCAGCATTCAAACATGGTGGTCAGATTTAGAACAGAAAGCATCTCAGCATCTAAGTACATGTGAGAGTCACAGACTGCAAGGCTAGGTCTGTAATGACTGCCATTAAATCCATACTGCCATTTACCACTCCACAGCATTTTCTGTTTACTTTAGGGCAATTCACCATAAAACTTGGCCATTAAAAACAGCTATGCCTAAAGTTAGGACAAGGATGTCCCATGATGTGTTTCAAAATCTAAGCATCCACACATTTAAGACTTTAATTACAAAGGCTGTTCAAGATCTATGTCAGTGTTCTCTAATTCTGCTATCAGTGAAAGGCTGCACTATCTCAGCTAGATAACTTGCTATTTAGGACTTGAAAGTTTTGTGCTGAGGGATTTTACCTTCATTCGAATTAAAACATTTAATTTTACTTTTTGCTGTTTAATGCTGGGGTTTGAGAGAAGCTTCCTGGTGAAGAAGTTTAACTTATGGCATCCTATTTATTAGTATATGTTGAAAAGTTGCTATCAGGGAGGCTAAGATAATTTCACAAGTCAATGGCTGATACGTGAGTGCTGTACTTCCTCAGTATAGAGCGGGAAAAACTACTTATAATGTTGTCCACGAGGTGGCAGGAAAAGTTAACTAAAGCTTCATTGGTCCCTTCATGTCATAGTTGTAATGCAGGGGCAGGAACTGCTTCCACTAATTAACAGACCCACTATGAGCTGGGGAGGCACGAGAGTTACCATAAGTAAAGGTGACAAAGTCTGGATCACCCATGGGTTACTGAAAAATAGAAAAGCCTCTAGAAAAATTCTTGGGTTTTGGATCTAATTTCTATGTGTGTGTAATACCTGCAGTTATAAACACACTCCATTTTTAAGGAAATCCGATCTGCAACAGCATTCCAGCACTGTAATTAATATCTAGAGCCCAATTTCATTTTTATTCCAGCTTCATTTCAGCTTCATTTTATAGAAAGTAGTTTTGCAATACCCAATTTATCTGAAAGGCAGCCATTTAAAGGAATCCAGTGGCAAAAAATTAAAAAAAAAAATTAAAAAAAAATCCATGACCCAACTGAAAACCATCCATCACTGATGTTCACACTTTGTAACCAGAACATTGGAATACCAAGTACTTTAACTGAGAAATCTCATTAGTACTTTCATATTTATCTATATTGCAACAACAAGAGTGCCCAGGCCACAATACTAGATTTTGTATAAAAAAGTCAGTCCCTAATTTGAGTTAAAAATAAAAAGAATGAGTAATGAAAAAATCAGTCTCTGCCCATATTTCCTAGAATTGGTGCTTTGTTCATCCTCTTTTAATTATTTCAAACTCTATTTGTCACTCAGTACATTTTCCTTTTCTTTCACAACCACTGTGCACAGGA
Organism: Anhinga rufa; assembly: GCA_013400875.1. NCBI lineage: Eukaryota > Metazoa > Chordata > Aves > Suliformes > Anhingidae > Anhinga > Anhinga rufa. Next base: position 11,367 of record VZTV01031393.1, read on the forward strand.
AAAAGGATCAGTCTCTCAGGAATTACATACTGGTTAGGCAACAGCCATTAATTAAAATGAAACAAAGCTTTCTGGCTTTGTAGCAATTATTGAATGGTATTCGCTTAATTTTGCTTCAGTACAACACTAACATTAAAGAAATTATTCAAATTTGCCCAAAATATCAGCCTTAAGAAAAAATATCCAGAAAAATGTTTTTCATAAGTTGGTAATTCATGTAAAGGGACAGCCTGGGGTGAGAATGCCTAATACTATTACTTATTCAGATGTTTAAGTGATAATTTTTTGTTTCTAGAAGCACAACTACCACAGTATGCAAGTTACTTCTGCAGAAGAGGCATGAAGTAAACAAGTCCTCTTTTGTTATATGCAGCACAGAAAATAGCTACCCACAACGTGCAGTGAGCAGTTCAGGAAGCCAAAAAACTTAGCAAGTACCAAGCTTCTACAATAACAGATCAAACCACGCCACAGGCAGCTTGTGACAGAGCTCTGCGGCAGATTCCTGTGTGCTCTGTTAATAAGAAACTGCTTAGGTGATGGTGTCTTAGTAATTAGGAACTTTCACCCAAGTTAAATGACAGTGCAATGGAGAATTAGTCTGCACTGCATTTTATCAAACTTTCCTCTCACATTTTCAGCTTAAGGGAAGGAGAAAAAAAAAAAAAAAAAAGAAAGAAAGGCATTTTCAGCATTTTCTGCAGAAATATAAGGAAGTCCTGGGGAAGATCTCAGGACTTTTCCGGCTGATCTGGATTCTCTCTAGTGTAGTTTCCCAAACTTGCTGAATCCTCTGCTAGCCTATTAAATAAACAGTCATATCTATCATTGCAGAATGGCTATAAGGTGGCATGCAACATTACAGACCATATCAAGTGACTGCAGAAAGTCAGTTTTCTCCATAAAACAACAGAAAGCCAGTAGGCAAAATGCAACTTTAACAACATCAAGACAGCAGTGGGCAGCCCTGAAATCAGACTTCATCTCATTCAATATTGACACTTCCTACTGGTATCAGGAGAAAAAACCTGCTGGGTCAAGGTCATCATATTATGCATTCACAGGCAGTGGCACTGGGTGTGACAAGGTCATGAAGGCAGGAGGCGTAACTCTAACCAAGGCAGAGCACCCAGACCTCTTCCCCATTCCTCAACTCTGTGAATGTTTCACAGCCAGAGAGAAAATTCAGTGCTGAGCATGTGAGAGAGCAAAAAAAACAGATGTAGAGAAGCCAGGGATGGTGGAAAGTCTCACATCCAGAACCCAAGATATGACCATTTCCTTCCCTAGCGCCCCTCCTCCTGCCCCCCCCCTCCCATTTCAGATCATCACATGCTTACCAGCATTTTATTACATCATTTGTACTTCACTTGTAATCACATGGATTTAATTCTCTCATTAGCACTATTTCAACGACTGCTGCTACAAAGCATTTGGAAGTGCCAGATTCACAGTTACCGAGCAATGCACAAAGATGTGTTTGCCATTTACTGGTTGCCTACAGTGCGGGCCTTTGATCCTAACCAAAGACAAACCCAACCACTTCTGTAAATGTAAGGATCTTCAGGTTTTCCCTTTCATGGATTTGCTGAGGAGGCTTAGGAAGGCAAGAGCTCAGCCTCATACTACACTGCTTTCAGCTCCTAAGGAGACAGGCCGATAGGCTAAATTCAGTTCCAAAGAGAAGGAAGGTCATGAAATACTAACTTATTTTTCAAAAACAGAATGAAAATGCTGTCTTTTTAAGATTTTCTTCACTTGCATCAGAATTCAGTACTAAAGGGGTAAACTGTTTTGCTTTGCCATTAATTTTAAAAGCATGCAATTTTAGTACTCCACCACAGCAGAGAGGCTACAAATTAGCCTGTGTTCAGCAGAGGAGTGATGGCCTCATCTGAAGTTCTCCTGGCTCTTGCATTCATTAGTGACCTCTCTGCAGGTGCTCCTTGGATGAGTACAGAACAGACTGTATCAACCCCAGCTAATTTCCCTCTCAGAATAGGTAACAAGCCTTGGGACTAAGAGAGAAGTAAACTTTGTATCTTGATGTTAGTAAGACAAGATGGTGTCCTGAGTCACATTCGTATTAGGAAGGAGGGCTGTGTGGCAGGTTCAAAATTGTATGTGTGTGTATACACACACACACACACAGACACACACACAGACACATATATATAAAAAACACTTAAAGAGGTTATCACAGAATCACAGAATGGTAGGGGTTGGAAGGGATCTTGAGAGATCATCTTGTCCAACCACCCTGTGTGAGCAGGCACACCTAGAGCAGGGGGCACTGGACCATGTCCAGTGATTGTTTTCCAAATTGTCAGTGATTGTCAGTGATTGTTTTCCAAATAGAAGTGAAAGGGGGAGGGTTGTACAGGGAACTGTTACAACTTTTCTATAGAGACCTGAACAAGAAAGGACAGTACCCTTAGTCAGTTTGGAAATGGGACTATGATGGCAAGGACTTCAAATGTAAAAAAGATACAAGTAACACTAAGAAGGATTATGAAAACTGCAGAAAGCAGTCCGAAGAAAAAACTGAAAGCCTTCAAGATACAGTACAAAAATTCCTTCAAGTGACAAGCGTAAGGTCTTGTGTTTGGGCAAGGATAAGCAAGTGCACAAGACAGGATGGGGAAACTGGTCAGGAAGCAACTTTGCTGAAGGTGGCCTGGCATTAGAGCAGATTATCTGAAAAAAAACCAAACCAAACCAAACCAAACCAAACAACGAACCCAAAAAAAAAAACCCTGGGATATGTAAACAGGAAGCTTATTAGCCTTATACAGTAATCCTTCCATTTTATTCTGAACTGGTAAAGCCTGTGTTGGAATATGTAGTTTTCAGCATCACCCTAGAAGAAATAATGGAAATATCAAAGAAGAGATCTGTCAATTGTTACAGGTACAGAATACATGATTTATGAAGAAAGATTGCCACTTTTCTTACCTTACCTTACCTTTCTTTACCCTTATTAGCAGCTAACTAAATCTCAGATACAGAATGGTTTCAGCAATATTATTTTGCCACACTAAGGCATTCTAAGAACAAGGAATCAGAGAAGTATGGATTCTGTATGCTAGGCCAGCAAGTCCAGTGGAGAGCCACAAGGATGATCAAGGGACTGGAGCATCTCCCTTATGAGGAAACGCTGAGAGATCTGGGTTTGTTCAGCCTGGAGAAGAGAAGACTGAGGGGGGATCTTATCAATGTTTATAAGTATCTGAAGGGTGGGTGTCAAGAGGATGGGACTGGACTCTTTTCAATGGCGCCCAATGACATGACAAGGGGCAACAGGCACAAGTTGGAAAACAGGAGGTTCCACTTAAATATGAGGAAAAACTCCTTTGCTGTGTGGGTGCCAGAGCAGTGGCACAGGCTGCCCAGAGAGGCTGTGGAGTCTCCTTCCCTGGAGACATTCACACCCCGACTGGACGCGGTCCTGTGCCCCCTGCTCTAGGTGTGCCTGCTCACGCAGGGGGGTTGGACAAGATGATCTCTCGAGGTCCCTTCCAACCTCAACCATTCTGTGATTCTGTGATTCTAAGACAGTATAGGTAAGGGTCTGTCACAAGCTTCCCCCAAAATTAGAGATGGGTATGAATAAAGAACTTCAGACACAGTCATTACAATTCTGTTATTAAAAGACATTAGCTTCCTTTATGTAGAATGGGGAGCGAATGTAAGTAATAAAATGCTTAGAAGCACTTGAGCATAATCGAAAGTTATCTTTGGACATTCACTAAGGCAACAATATTTTAGGTTAAGATAATACTGGTTTAGACATAATTTTGAAAGGTAGCATGGTCCTTAGAGGAAAAACTGATCATAAAAATGGTCCTGAACAGAGCTATCACAAGTTTATAACAAAAAAAAATCTGCAAATCAAGCTTATGATTTCAAAAAGGCAAACATAGAAAGTCAGAGAATTCACCTGGTCTGAAAACTTAAATATCTAAGTTGGAATTTAACCAAGTATTCGTGAGGTAGGGGACCAGTGATGTTGCCACATCCTCATAGGAACATAATACAGGACCAAACATATTTACCTCTAAAAAGAGAAAAGGATTGAGATAGAAGAAATAAGGATATAGTTACAAAGATTGGCAAAGGGACTAATGACTAGGGAGAGCTTCATGTTATTGGTCATCGAGCATGGGAACAACACAAGCATTGCTAGGAGTGGAATGGGAACTTACTAAATAAATTAATAGAAATAACAAATGGTTCGGTTGGCATATACTGGGAAAAAAATGTAAAAGAGTAGAAGTTATTTTATCATGTAGTAAAAGGGGTGAATTAAAGACAAAAATTAAATCACTCAAATTTTAAGGCTAGATTAATATTCTGCTTCCATTTTCAATAAAATAATTTTGAATGCAGAATGGAGGGTAAGTAGCTAATGAGACACAGATTCATTACCTGTAATATAGAAGCACATTGCCAAAACTTTACACCCAATACATCCAAATCAGAAGAGCTGGGTCTTTTCTTTCCTAAAATGCTGACTGATTTTATACTTGAAATCATAGGTCCTGCAAGCAGGGTTTGAGAGGGTATTTTTTGCTTCAAAAGATGTCACACTAAGGTAGCTGAAGAATAGCAGGGACCTATAATACTTGTAGAGAAAAAGGAGATAAGAGATACCCATTAATCTGCATTCAGTAATATCCAAGAGCTATGAACAAGTTTTGGAGGAGGTAATTAGAAACAGACATAAAGAGGAAAAGGGGAGAAATTGCAGCATGTGTTCACTGAAGATATCTTAGATAAGCAACTTCTTTTCTATTAAGATAGCAGTTTTACTAGAAAGGAGTTGCTTTAATCCAGAATATGCTTAGCCCATTTGATCTTGTCTAACATGCACAAAACGTATTTACTATCCCTACCATTTATTAAAGAAGAAAATTGTAAAGCATGTTAAGAACTGGCTAAGGGAAAAATGAAAATGGCATTGGCTGACAGGGAAACTATTGACTTGGGGGAAAGTTACGAGTGAAACTCCACAAACAAGGGTGCTAAATATTTAATTAAAGGTGGTGGCACAAAAATGCAACAATATACTGAATAAGTGGTATGGATGAAACTGTTATTCATTAGCAAGTTGAAAAGGATTGAAACATCATGCAAAAAGGTCTGGAGAAACTTGAGGACTGAAATTAAATGAAATAGAATATAAAACCAAAGATCATTCAGTTAGCATTTGATAAGAATATTTCCTACAAATCCATGCTCATGAATCAAAATAGACCAAGAAGAAGGAAGATACAGTTGTCCTACAGAATCGTGAATGCACCAGTGATGTACCACTCTGAAAGGACAAATGTGATATATTAGGCTACATTTTTCACAGAAATAGGAAAGTACAAAACACTGGTAAGTTCTTCACTGGGGATACAAGACACCTGAACAATGAGCAAATTAATCCAAAAAAACTCCACACTGTAAACCACGCAGACCACTAGCATTATAATCACAAAATCTGTAGAAGAGAGTGATTCACTAGGCCTACTAAGATTAAATGGTTGCTGTTTATCCTGATGAAGTAAAAAAGCCAGGGAAGTAGAAGACTCATTTAAGCTAAAGGACTACATCACCTTTGGTAGATCAAAAAAAATTTTGACCAGAAATTTGAAAACGGTCAATCACAAGGAAAGTGATGTTCTGGAGCAGGTACTTATCAAAAGCAGCCAGGACAAGAAATGACAGTAGTTCAGAAAAGAGATCAGTGACACAAATGTTCATGGCATTAAAACCAGGACCTCTTTATCTAGGTGGTCATTTAGGGTACATAGTCCAGACTGGAATAAGAGCCTGTGCACTTTTGTACTAAGAACAGCCAGCATAGTTATGAAAGGTTGCCTGGATGAATCCAAGTTTTATAGGTTAATTTTGATTTCGGAGCTGGGTCAATCTTCTGGTCAGAGTTGTTTTTCTTCTCTTCTCCATCTTAAATATGATTCACTTATTGCTAACATGTGCTGTGTCTGAGTAGCAGGAGGAAACAGTTCTGCCTCTGAAGAACAGGATTAAAAAAAATACAGCTGGCTTGTGTATACACTTGCAAAAAAAAATGGTCTTGCCTTTTTTACTCCTTTAGAAGTGTTGGGCAGCTTGTACTATTAATGCCATATCATTCTTTGAAGGCAGATTCTGATATCTGTGCCAGGAGAAGAAATAACTTTCATCTTTTAAAAGAATTAGTTGCTGGTGTGAGAGGTCATTACAACATTTCCCTGTGAATCATGGGCTGGATAATAAAGCCAATAGTCTAACAAGACTTTGCATCCCACTATTGCCCTGGGACTCTGAAGAATGCACATTGAAAAACTCAAATGTAAATTATCTGTGACTTCACTCCACACAATTGCTATTGTTAAAGGAAAACAATCAGTAAAATTCCAGAGATAGAAATGCTTATCACATTAGTGAAAGTGATGCACAAAAAGAAACTGACAGGATAGTTATTTTTTTTAATTCAGTTTTTTATATAACTGGGTCTGAACAGAAGTATTTATATCACATTGTCTTGATAGCCTGCAAAGCCACAATGGAGTTGCCTTGGACCCTAGGAACTGTATGTTAGGAGGCTTAACTATTCATGCAAACATTCAACTACACGTCATCATGTTCACTATATGGTCTACCCCCTAGTCAAAAATTCTGAGATACTTCCACATGATTCAAATAATAGACCCCAGCAGAAGAGAGAGTCCA
>VZTV01031402.1:0-11406 GCA_013400875.1 Anhinga rufa
CATATATACTTTATATGCTGTACTCCCTGTGCTAGCAGAAGAGATTTTCCCCCTGAACTGCATGTCAATATTTTGAAACTATTGCAAATACAGCACTCACGGAACTGTTTACATTATGCCCAAAGATGACCGATGAGTAATACTGCTGTATTCATACAGTTCAAAATATTTACAAAACCAGAAAATATTACATAAAAGCTCATCGGGGACTCAGAGCTTCACTCCTGCTCTAGTTCCCTAGATGTTACGCGATGGTGCTTCTCTGGTACGGTTGACTTTTGTGTAGGCATCTTTGACTTCCAAGAAGCTTATCTACATGGATATACATGGTTTATTTTACAAAACTATTTAGCAGAATTTAATACATCAGTTGGGATTTTAACTATATTTTTGGAAAGGAATGTAATACATTCAAAAATAAAGTAATTTACTAAATTATGTCTGGTATATGGAATATTAACTAGTTACTCCCGATTTATCGGTTGAGACTTTCATTCTAATGTCAACATGCATCCTGCAACAGGACACATTAAAATACTGATAGTGTAAAGAGACATCCTACGATCTGAAAAATTGATAAAGACTAAAAAAGACAACTATGCTTTCCTAAAACAACACATTTCAAACAAAATCATCTTTTTGCATCTGTGGACCTTCATCAGTAAGAAACTGATAAAATCATATATGCATTCAAGCGTAATTTCTACTTTATGGGTGTTTTGGGGTTTTTTTGTTTGTTTGTTTTGGTGGGATTTTGTTGCATTTAAAAAAAATTAAAACACAAAGCCCAAAAAACCTACAAACCAACATTCCCCTGTTTGCATTCAAATTTCACCTGAAGGCAGAGGCTAATTTTTTCAAAATAAAGTGGAAGCACAGTAAATTGCATTTGCTGCACTTGAGACTTTGTCCCACTCACACTGAGCATGTATTTGGACAGAAGTTTGACCAGTACATCAAGACACAGTCAGATTCATTCTGGTGTGACAGAGCAAGTGAAATTAGCAGATCTCTACTGATTTTGGGCCCTGGAATTCAGCCACAGGGAAGTTCTGTTGCCATAGACGACCCTGTAATTGGAACAAAAGAGATTTTCCTGTTTACATGTAACTTTTTCCAAGCTAAATACTAAATAAAGCAGGATAAATCTTTCCTGATGATACACAAGTGTGCTACTTTTCTCCCTCTCATCTTCACCAGTCTTCTATAATTGGTCCAGGTCTCCAATTATAATTCCTCCAAGAAAGCAATGCTAGGGAGAAAGGTATTCTCAACAGCAGCAAGTCCCTTAAAGTTAACGATGGCTGGGTCTTGACTTGACTGCTTTGGTCGCTGCTACAGGAAGCAGTGTGAAGAAATGGATCCTGAGACAGGACCAGTTAGAACAAACAGTGAAGTCCTCCATGACAGAGGAGGGCAGGCATTTAGAAGCACTTTTGCTGCAACATGCATGACCTTGACCTTTAAGGTGAATTTCCACTTACCCCAAAACATTAAGAGGGCCTCATTTCCTTATATTCTACTGGGGGAATACTCTCTCAGTTTGAGCTATGAGACCTACTTAATAAATTAATCAACACTATAGAGCATTAAAAGCTTGAAAAATAACTATTAAAATCATTAGGTACAAAAAATATGCTCCAGGTCTTATTAGTTCACTATATAGGGGAATTTGCTAGAGAAACGTCATTGCAGGCAACAACATATGCTCATTTACCTGGAAGAGGTTTTTTGTTGTTCTCTTGACCCCTCTCTTCCCTCTCCAAATCAACCCAAGCTTCAGAAGAGTCTCTGGAAAAACTACTGAAAAAAAATCATCATTCTTTATGTGGCCAATAAAGTCACTACAGAGAACACACACACAAATGGAAGTGGAACTCCTACAGAATGTCCAAGTTATGTTGCTCTCAGGACTTGCATGCTAGTGATGGTAGTAGAAAGAGCAGCACAATACAGCAAAACTCCTCCAGAGCTGAAGACCACACTATTGGCCAATAAAGCCTGCCTGTACATTATCAAAAAATGGTGGCCAGATATTAATCCAAATGATACCTCTGTGTGCGTGTTTTATTTCGAGGTCCTACTCCATCTATCATCCCTTATACTATGCAGTACAGGTACTCGCCAGTCAAGATCAGATCCAGTCAAGTGGAGACATTGTAATGGATTTCCCGTTACCAAGCCCAGATGTAGATCTGTTTCATCACCCATCAAACCATTCTAAATCAGCTAGCTACAGCAAATCTTCATGAAAGATGAAATATAGCATGTGTGGTGGTGGGAAGGTCTTTGACAACACATTTTCCCCTCCCTCAGCAAGATTCAGTGCCTGCCTATCATAACACCAGCATAAAAAGAATAAACCTTTTATGCTAGGTTTTGGCATATTTTTCACTTTAGCAACACAACAAATACTTTCATGTCTCACAGTTTCTCACAGGTCAAGCGTTGTGGGATGCATAGGTTACAGTTCCACCAAAACTGCCAGCTCTGGAAAGGAATTTAAAAGTTCTGGGCAAAGAGAACCAACACAGTAAGACAGAACTGGCAGCATTTTACAAACTTTTTGTGTGCCAAAATGACGACGTCAGCCAGTGAGTCAGCTGTACGCCTCTACATTCCCTGGCACACTAGAAAAAAAACCATTATCAGTTCTACTACATGGGGACCAGTAATGATATTACTGATACTGCCTTCATGCTCAAAGTCACAGCAGTAGTATCTGAAGCCTTATATTAGCTTCCCTGTGTTTTCCTACTTCACCCACTGCTGTGTAAGGCAGAGACAAAGAAAGTTGCAACACAGATTATATATTCATCACAGCTAGTACAGCCTAATACAATAAAGTCAGTGCCACAGTGTCACTTGCCAGTCAGACCATGAGAAGAAATGATGCCATCTGCAAGAGAAAAATAAAATGGGGAAATGAGTCATAGCATACTCTGATGAAATGGCACAGCCTCTCTAGAGCTGGAGAGAAAATGATAGAGGAAGGGCAATCAGAAGGCCACAGCGCCAGTGATTACCTCTTAACTCACATAAAGACATAGTTTGTTTTAGCTTATAGAAGCATCACGTGATAAACCTACTATGCACACCTGCACTTTTATCATAGTTTTCTTATATCTGCTACACACCTCCGCATTTTTATGACTGTGTTTGTCTGAAGGCCCCGCAGTAGCAGGGCCAAGGATATATTTGGAAAATTAAAATATCATTAAGCAAATTCAATTTCATGTGAACAATTAATAGATCACTAATAAGAATTCCACATATTCATTCCAAAATATACTATCATATAGTTGATGAAACAAATCAAGTATTTGCAACTTGCAACCTTTCAGCATCTGAATTTCCTTTTAGGAAATTCTCTGTCCAAAGTGAAAAATCTAGCACAGTGTCCATACTCAAGATAGGCAACCAAGTTAAAAAAAAAAAAGTCTTTGAATTCTATTTATCATTCTGCTTTTTTAACAGTTCTATTTTATACAATTTTACAATATCTGTACATATTAGGAATAATATAAGCTTAAAAATCCAGGTATACACTAGCTTTTAAAAGAGTGAAAGAAGTGTATTTATCTATGAAAATAATTTTTTTAAAATGATACAAAAAAATGTTTTGTGATATCCAGCAACATCTGGTATAAAACATGCTTTGTTACTACAGAGGACTGTATGTACCTTCTTTATTGACTCACCTAAAAATCATGCTGCCAATAGGCTTCAGCTTGACCACAGATGCTGAACTGGCAAGGTGCTAATCTCATCTTTGTTTATGACCACCAGAAGGCTGCGACTTTGACCTTCAACTTCCAGATCTCTGAAGCCAATTTCTCATTGGTTTTCAGTGCTGTGCACATCAGTCTAAGAATGCCTGACCGACATAGTCCCAGTAGAAGATAAAACATATAGCTTTTTAAGGGTACTACTGGTGTAGTAAGTAACAGAGAGTCCATCGGTTAGCTCTCTCTGTCGTAGGTAACAGCAATTTGTATCATACTGCATTAGGCTGCTAAAGGAGACGCTGGCGATCTATTTTCTAACAGATGGTTACTTCTACAGGTAAGGGTTTAAATTCCTACATCATTCATCACCAACAAACTGCAAAAAAAAGCCATAAGCCACAGCATGTTTTAGTAAAATCCTACCAGCTACCAGCAACTCAATAGAAAAAAGTTTACATGAACGACACTCAACTATGGTACACATACACAGTCATGTCAGGTGGTCAGATACTGTAAAAATCAATTACTGCTTGTTGCCCAGATATTTGATGAGTCGCTCAATACCATGAACGCGGATCAGATTGCAAAACCCTTCCTTGATGTTGTAAAGATACTTCTTTTCTCCTTTATGTCATATGGCATTATTGATTTGGTTTACTAGTTTCCTACAGAAGCACTGAAAAAGTGCTTCCATTCACCTATGCCAGATTAAGCTACAAGTCTGCAATTATGGATCTCTAAAAGACACAAATCAATGTTTCTACCATTACAATGAACAGATGACTGAAAAATGGATAACAGGCTTGTTTGCATTAACACAACTTAATGGTATACACTTAACTTTTATGTCTGATTATAAGGCGCTTAATAGAATAACTATTTTTCTTTTTTTCATTCTTATATCTAATAATTTCCAATAATGAAATTACAGATTTTACATATCTGAATAAAATCATTAAGGTGACCTAATGATTTGGTCACCTATGGTAAAGTCACCACAGTTAAGAGACTTGCTGGTCCTCAGCTGAGCCTTATACCAGTGCCAGGTGTGTTCCACATGCGAAATGGAGGGTGCTGGCTGCAGTCACCCTGCCGTGCAGAGCAGGTAACCTCAGCTGGTGAGCAACAGCTTGCTAACTTACAGATCATGTAGCTTCTGACAGATGTCAAACCCTTTTTAACTTCCACGAAAGCCAAATACTGGTAACTCTGCTCAGTAATAGTGAAGTTCAGCAAGTTCAGCCTTTGAATTTGCCAAAACCTACAAGTTCAGCCAAGTAAGTTAGCTCAAGGTCCTGCAAGCTGCGGCAGGGAGAAAGGCCCTTCCTGAACAGCACACTCTGAGACACCACAATCCTCATGCGATTCAGACTCCCATGACCCAGCAGAGTTTGTTGTATGGTAGTACCTCAGTGAAATGCCACTATTATACGTCTGCAAAGAAGGCGGCTGTCCACCGGTACCGTCCATACCAAGAGAACCAGGAGCACCATGCCTTCCGCGCCTCCGCAGGACACGTCTGCTGTCTAGTCACTGCTCCCGCCTTGCTGCCCCCCTCCGCCCAAGTTTGAGCTAATGATTTTTCAAGCAGATGGCTGCTGCTGGCAAATAGATAAATTATAGCCAGCAGAAAGCATGAAGCTTGGGATCACTGCCATAGTGAAAAATTGAATCCCCAGGAAATAATATTATATACAACTTAACAGTGCATCTAAAAAACCAAAACCTAAATTTTTTAAGCACAGTATTCTTTACAAAGAAAGCTAACAGTTTTCCTTTCTCATGCCTGAAGCTTTGCAATCACTAGGTTTCTGAACTGTTTTTTTTCATTAGTCTTATGTTTCCAAATATAATCTATTATTTGGCAGCAAAGGCAGCAAAACATTTGTTCTCTCTCAGTACAGCTGCAACCAATTGGATTTAAAAAAATGGTACTGGAGATCCAACAGTTCTCTATCATGTTGATTTTTCCATGGTAACAGGGTTATATTTTTTCCTTTGGGGGGGAACGGGATGAAGAAATGCATTTCCTGTGTTCCTTCCTTTCCCAGTTCTCACCCCTCCACACACTGATAGAAGGGATTACACTAGACTCCAGAATTGCATACTATGAAACTTTTTTTAATGTATATTTGTATAAATCAATCTTTTGCCCTTTTCATTCTCAGACATGCAAATATAAAGAAACTCCAAACTATGTCATTATATCTAAACATGAAGAGAATGCTGGAGAGTTTACTGTTGCCTTTTACCTATAATCTCTGAAATGAAACCAAGCAAATATGCTCCCCTTTCAGATATACGACAATACACTGAAGACAGGACTACATATAGGTTACAGCAGTATTTACTTGAGAGAAACAAATGAACAAAAAATTGCCATAAATCACTTAAGAGCTAATATTACTGCTAGGCTAGAATGCTGGCCATGCAAAAACTGTGGACACTTAATTATACGGTCAAATAGATTTAATTTTAAACAAAAGGTTATATTTTTTGTACTAGATACAAAATACCAAAGCCAGCAAAGTGCATAGATTAGCACAGAAATATGGCATAGTATGTGCATAATTTAATACATTCAAGTTCTGGTAGAAAATACAAGCAAGAAACAAATTTCAGCTGAATAGATCCGGCTTTCTCAGATATTGCTAGTGCCAGACTTAGCCAGATGAGTGCCAGACTCAGACTACACTTGCATCTCAGATCGACAGTTGCCCTGTTGCAGTGCCACCAGCCTCAGCAGCCTGAGGCCTGGTAGAGGATGCTTCGTTTGTCATTCTTACGCCACCAGGCACTGAGGGTTTACCAGATCAGTCTGATCCTATTTGAAAAACAGAGTTAAAGAAAACCACAGAACAACCCAGCCATTTGGTGCCTACAGTCTCAACATTGTAGCCCCCGAACAAACTGGAATACCTGCAATAGCAAATTCATGGTTTATTTCAAATTAGGTGTTTGTATCAGGTATTACTGAGTGAAAAATAAAAATAAATAAAAAATCTGGAAGTGGTAGGTAGCAGATGAGCTGACAAGCTCCAGCTGGGCACTTGTGAAGGGAAAGGGAAAGGAATTCCTCCATTTCTGAATTGCAATGTACTTCTGCAAAACATTCAAGGAAAAAAAAAAAGAAAAAAAACATGCAAAATGTAATTTTGGAGAGAATCAAACGTGAGGACATTCATTGGAGCCAAGTGTTGCGAGTCATAGACTAATTTGTCAAATAAAAACAGTTGACTTCTGGTTTAATACCAAATTAGGAAGGAAAAAAACCCACCAGAATTCTGAGTGGCAATGCAATTGCTGCTGTTTGGTAACACTTCAGATAAGGACCAGAAGGGTTAGAAGAGTTTCTTTCACAGGTGTAGAACAAATCAGAAATGCTGCAATAGATCTTTGGCCTCTCAAAGCTTGATAAGCTGAAATTTCTCACCAAGTTTCTGTGAATTTTGTGAAGTTTACTAGACATATGTTTGGAGGCAAATATATTAGGAGTTAAATGATTTATGTAAAGAGGTGGGAGAGAAACTATAATGCTAAATGAAGTTGTATTCTGCTGCTTAAAATCCATCCCAGTATCTGACATTGATTCTTCTGTTTGACTTGACCAGTATTTAAACTAGTCAACTTTAACAGACAGACATCTCATGATGTAGTTCCTGGCAATTGTTCTCCTTATCTATAATAAATTTTCCTATATATTATAGTTTAATTAGCTATCCAGAGTATTCCTACCAGCTGAAAAACACTAAGACAAGCAGGATTTCACACTGATTATTTAACAGCCAGTGTAATAAAGAATTAAACCGACATATGGATAATATAAGTGTAATCATTTTGAGGATTAAAGGACAAAAGGAAGTTAAAATACATAATTAGAACAATGTAAAACAACAGACACAGAGCAGAGAATACACTCTCGGGGCATGAATGCACGAATTATCAAACTAGGCACATACTAAAAGAAACTGAAGCCATAACAGTGTCAGAGCAGTCCTCCTCTAAGTTCATAAACAGTACTGTTCTGCTAGGCATCTATGCAAAAAAGGTCTTTGGAATAAGGAAAGATATTCCCCCGGGTTTTGCACTCATCTACTGTCTTGCAAAGCCAAAATAAGTTTTGCTGCCTTCATCTCCTGTTAGCACTGCAAATCAACAGAGACTTTTCTTGTGAAAGTAGACCAGTTTCCTAAGTTTCAACCAGTTAGGCCAGGACAAACATTCTGCAGGCATCATGTTTGCATTAATCCAATTATCTCTGAGAGCTTGACAAGACTGTGTATCAGTCATTCCCTGGGTGACTTTTCAGGGAAGGCGATCAAAAGAGTATTAAAAAAAAAAATTAAAAATTGACTCAGCACACTAGATACAGGTTTTTTTGGTCATTGCACCACATACATGGAAGCCTATAATAACATGTTTGAAGTCGCTTTGAGGAGCACAAGCTGATGGCAAACAGTGTCACATTTCATCTTGACTAGAGCAGGGGTGATTCACAGCAGATGCCTCATAACGGAGTCTTGGCAAAGCACTGCTGGATCCGTATGTGTCCCATTAGCGTTTTAAAGGTTGTGAAATACCTTGTGAAATACCACAAGGTAGAATTATGCAGGTTGGCAGCATATGATCAATACTGTTATGATATTCGCCCTCTTTATTATCTTAGTCATAACTTCTAACTTCAACGTGCACAACAGATTTCTTTGCATGTGAAGTGTGTTTCTGTACGCTGTTTATTCTGCAAAAGAACGTCTTATTTATTGCATTGCAGCCAAAACCCAAACTTCAATATCACTGGATTAAAAAACAAACAAACAAAAAAAACCCAACAAACACAAAACACAAACACCCAAACAATCCTAGAGCTTTCCAAGCACGTGCTTACACTACTATGAAGTAAAAGCTAAGGTATAAGAGAATGTATGTTTGCAGAAGACAGGGCATTTATTCATAGGCATCACTGTTGAGCTACTTTTTTCAGCTATAAATAACTGTGATTTCAGTTGTTTCGAACCCTACATGAAATAATATATACAATGCCGTTCACGTCCTTCGAACAAATATCTACAGATATTAAAACACTGATTTGGAATGATGATTGCCTTAATATAATGCACCATGTTGTGAAATATTTCTTCATTTATTAGAAGCTATTAAAAATGTGAGTTCTTTTGAAGGAAATGTTGAAGAATAATACTTGAAAAATACCTATTTTTTTACAAATATCAAGCAGATACACACACGTATTTTTTAATAACTTGTTCCCTGTCTTCATTTCTTAAAAGTTTATATTTGCTTGTTTTTAAAAATGGACTTCAGCAATCCTTTGCTGTATGATCATTAATATTTCAGTATATCCTTTGGAATCAGAGGCTATTCTGAAGACAAAAACCCAGAGTTGATGAAACAACAACAACAAAAACCAACCAACCAAACAAACAAACAAAACAGGTGTAAAACAACAAAGGGAGAAGACAGTTTCAAGCACTTTTTGAAGTTGACTGAATTATTCAGTTGTGGCAATGCAACAAAAATGTAGAGATGGGACATAATGTAACATGGGACATAATTTTGTCTTTCAGTCAGAAGTCACAACCTTAGAAGTTATGAATCAATATAAAAGGCAAAACTATTAACATTTCTATCTTCCTTTTTATTGCTAGAGAAACAGTCTAATTAAAGTAAATATAGCTTGACATACTGGTAAACACATGCCTCCTCAGTTATGTATTACATCTAATCTGAAAAGAGTTCACTTCATATGGCAGTACCTTAACAAAAGTTTTAAGACTTTAGTTTTGATGTACCAGTGAACTGTGTGAACTGTAGTTCCTTCTTCATAGTTGCATCATAGCAGCATTAAAAATGTGCTGAAAACTGATTTTGCTGAAACTAATATCCCCTACTCTTTTCTTTAAATTCTGTAATTCAGTATATTAGTATATTTGGCCAACAGTACTTAGATAGAATTCACTTGATTTCTTCCTGTGCTATTTTGCTTGGAATCTCATTGACAAGACACACAGGTCACAAAGACACACAGGTCACATAAACCTGAACTTCTGCTTGGATTAATTTCATGTCAAAAGAGTGTTACATGACTAGCACACACTTAACAGGTACTTCCATTAGCACCATGGGTTTTCACCATCTTAATGAATGTAACTGTTTTCTGGTGTCTCGTGCAATTTTCCTTTCACATCATCATCCTACTTTGGAATAAAATTTCAAGGCTTAAAGAGCTTTCTTGACCCTAGACAATACAGCAGTCTGACAGAACCACAGACCAGGGAATGGAGGACCTTCCCACCTCTCAGTAGAGGCCGGCCATGTGATGTTTATTTCCCCTACAGTTTAGTGTTTCAGTGTTTTGTGTGTTTCAGTCTTTTGCCTTTTTTTTTTTTCTTTTTGAACCACATTGTAGGCGAGAGCTACAAGATTTACGCCTCATAGTTGCTTTTGTGTAACACTGCATTGCTGTTCTGTAATTTCCCTGCATCGTGAGTGTATTCTGGGACATAATGACATTGCTACTAACATACCCTTGTATGTTATACAGAGATGAGCAAAATCTAGCTTTACAACAAGGCCTGCAACATTTAGAACCTTATTAAACTGACTTTATTTACTTGACTGTTCATCACCCTCTGTGGAGTCTTATTGCTTCATTAAAATTAAGTTATTCCACTGTTTGACAACTTCATACAGTTAAGAATATATAGTTATAACTTTTCCCTGGTCTCTTTTCTTCTATTACCATTTTTGATAGCTCTGTGTAGCTCTGTGTCAGGATATATTTCTCAAAATCATTGTCTAATTTGCACAGTTCAAAACACTCAGCTTTTTGACCTTGCTGTACGGTAGGAACTCACTTTAATTCTCAATAATCATGCTGTGTTCATATTCTAAAGTGACAGAACTCAAATGTACACAAATGGCAATCAGATCCTTACTGAGCTTTTGAAACTACTTCTCGATTTCCTAATTACTTCCCCTTCTTTGCTTGCACTCCCCATCCTTCACCACCCGCCCTCTCCAGCAGCACACATATGCCTGTGACCCCATCTCCCACTACAGTATTAGGTACCTAATGAGGTGGCAGTGTCAGTGCTCATCCAATTTTCCTCCCCCTAACATGTTGTCAACAAGATCATAAGTAAGTGTTACTGAACAAGTAAGCAAGCACCTTTTCATTACTCCAGGCCCTCAAAAATAAATTTAATCCATCACATGCAGTTTCTACAGAAAACCCATATGGCCCCAGTAACAGTGTACTGCATCCTCATTTTCACTTGGGCTTACCGAGTATGGAAGTTCCTTATGGCTATCACTGCTGACAGCTTGTTTGCAGTCTAAGCTGTGGCTCTTATCTTGACTAACAATCTCTTGTTTACTTACACTATTATTTCACATCCTCATTATTGACTTAATAGAAGTGAATCAAAAGTAGCAGTTTCTACCTGTACAAATTTTTATGCCATAATATACCAGATGTATTGAAACATGCTACATTTTATACTGAAAAAGCAGCAACTTATTTTCAGGTATCAGGCTGTAATTTCTATACTACAGTAACATAGCCCCAAGACTGATATATCCCACTTCTGAGTAGGGAAACCAGAGTATCTACCCCAAGAACCTTTATGCAGATGAACTAATAATTAGAATTAAAGGTCAG
>VZTV01031405.1:0-33677 GCA_013400875.1 Anhinga rufa
AAAAAAAAAAAAAGGTTTTATATAACCGAGAGCACGCAAAAGAGCACCCAACACGCATGCAAGCTCACACATGTTTGCCTAACCACACGTAAGTATTATTTCCTGCTCTTGCAATTTGGCAGCCCCTATATACACGTTTAAGTCTGTGGACATTGTGAGGTGTCGCTGGTTCTCCCACTCCTTCCCCTCCATATCAGGGTGACAGGAAAGAGCACTCGACCTTCCCATGGTGACTACAGGCAGCCTGTCAAGGCGCCCACCTCCCCATTTTCAGCCAGTTAGATCCCCTTTCCATTTCATCTGTAACTATGCATTTCTTAGACATCACGATTACACATCGTCATCTCCATTTGTGAGGGAGACTAAGGTTTTAATCACTGCGAGGCTGCTAAGAACAGCTTCGATAAACAATTGCCAGCGATGGTGCAGATCCTTCACTGGAGCAGGGAGATGGACTAGATAACCTCAAGGTCTTTCCTACTCCTCTCCTCTCACAAGCAGCTGGAGTTCAAACACACCCAAGGCCATCCACGCGCACACGCCATTTGACCGGTGACCTCTGCTCCTCCTTGCAAAGGTGCTGAGGCACGGCAGAGACACTCCGGCTAGGGAAGAAAAAAGCGGTCAGTTCTCCTGAGTACTCAGGGACAGGGCTCCAGGCAGTACAGATCAGCCCGAAGTCAGAGACAGCAATGTGTAGTTTGTGCTACACAAGAACTGCATTCTTTTAAAATCCCACTCCCTTGGAAAGGGAATCCGCAGGGACAAGGTCGCGCCTGAAAGCCTTGAGCCTGATCCTTACGCAAACTGCAAGAAGCCAGGTTGGAGAGAGCCTCACCCTGCAATGCACTTTAAAACAGTTGGTTTTGTTGGGCCAGTGGTGCCTGTCTTCCTCCTCTGAGGTCAGGGACTCCATGCCTGCTAGAAATTAGCCTGGCCTTGCACCAGCCCAGCGCAGCCTTTGAAACCACCGAACAGCTGTGCAAGGCCAGTAAGTGCTGGGTTAGACTGGGATAAATTAGAAGCGGTGGCCTGAAGGGCTACATTTCCTACCCAGTAACAGGAACCAGAGTTTTTCTCCTAGTTTACTGAGTCATTCACTCGGGCTAGCTTTCCTGGGGGAGATGTAGCTACGAGCTGTCCCATCCTCACCAAAAACCGACAGCCAGATTTCCTGCGTGACGGTACTACGGGTGCCGAAGGAGGCATTCCTGTTGTAGGCAGGTTGGCAGATACAGCTAGAACCAACCAGCTCTCCTGAGGTAGCTCTATTTTGCACAGGCAAAGGAATACATTACTAATGAAAATTACGGCAATTTCCCAAATGGCAAAAGCACATTTAGGCTAGTATAACAGCGTCTAAGTTATGCCTTTACTACTACAGGAGGGCAAAAATGAGTAAGTCCCCTACCTCCTTCCCAGCCTACACTCCTGCAAGCACAGCTCCTCTGACAAGCCCTTCTCACGTAGAGCTGGCTGCCATTTTGAGCTATGCCTAGCAGTATATTCTGTGAAGCTTAGGCGGGCTACACATTCCCCCTACCCAGGACTATTTTGATTCCAGCATTAATCATAACAATAACAGATGGTTGCATGATGTTTGCAATTACATTTGTTCAGCTGTGTAAGTAGCCTCTGGAACTGTAAAGTCAACATTGCACTCACTCAAAAATACTGAATAACTATACCTTTATCTGCAGGGAAGGGCCCGACTTGTTTGAGCCGCCGGATGACGACGGGAACACACTGCGTAACAGCCTCCTCTTCAAGCTGTTCTCCCTTGATTTGGAGCTGGGGCTGCCCTCCCCTGAGGGCCTGGAGTTTGCTTGTCGTAGGAGACAAGGCTGAGGCCAGCACTCTTCTGAGCTCTTTTTTGCCATCTTCTCACTCTCCCCCGGTAGCGTTGGCATATGCTGCAAACCAGAGGCACGCTGGAGGCAGCTGCCGTCAGCGCCCTGGAACTCCGAAGGCCCGAGGGACTGTGCTTTCATTACCATACCATTGGGATGAGACTGTCCTTCCAATCGGGGTTTATAATCTGGCCACATAGTCTGCCTCCGGGTCACCTTGGTCCCACCGTTGCAATTGAGGTAGTTTCCATATTTGTCTGCCCAGTCTGCTTCAGGACTCTGAAGGTACATGTCTGGGGGTCTATCTTCCCCCAGGAGCCCAAGGGACTGAGCTCTCCTCCTGCTGGTGGGGCTCCTTCCCCTCAGAGTGTTCGAACTGATGGCAGAAAGCTTCTGGATGTCGTTGAGTATCCCGGAGATATAGCCTTCCACTTCCACGGTGCTGCCTCTCACCACAGTCTGTGAAACACAGGGAAGGGCGTGAAAAAGTTAGAGTTGTAAAAGGCTCAGTTTATCTTGACGAAGGCTAGATTTTGTCTGTCTAGCCAAAGATTACTCAGGGGGAAAAAGAGAAATGTTTCTCTTTTTTTTATTGTCCTTTACTGAAGGAAAAAGAAAAAACAAGGAATCGTTGGGTTCCATCCTTCTGTCAGAGGCAGCAGTGCTTTCAGCCAGAACAGCGAATTCTGCTGCTGCGCTCACATTCTGAAGGACACACCATAGCAAAACTGGGGTGGTTTTAGCACTCCTCACTCTCTTGTGCTGAAATTGTGCTACACTACATCACTAACTTAGGCTCGAGGAGCTCCTGAGAGTATTCGTTCTCAGAAGCTACAGCATGCCCTAAGCTCTATCTGCAAAAATCACCTTGCTATTCTACTACAAGGTTCGTCTCTCCCCTGTAGCACTCTCAATAGTGTTGTAATGAGCCTCCCTTAGTCTGGTTTTTGCTAATGCATCTCAATCCTGACCAGTGAAGACCACATTGTTCCAGCACTGCATCCCTCCTCTGTTCTGCCAAGCTATTGTAATTAAAAATGATGAACAAAGGGTCACAACAGCTCAACAGCCTTGTAAGCAAACGATGAAGAACAAGGCTTCCATCCAAACAAGCAACAGCACTATACAAGTAGGACACTCAGAGCTGTCAGTAGATTATGTAGTGCTCTACCTTGTTTATTCTGGAACTGAAAAGCTTATAGAAGCTTTTTTAGTGCTGGGAACCAGCATGTTTCGTTTCTTCACAGAAATTCACAGCATAGGATCACTCCTACACTTTCACGAATCTCTGCCTGAGGAAAATCCTTCCCTGGAGTGACGGCAATCTCCTGTTTGCTAACTGAACTCCAGGGATCTTCTAAAGATGCTGAATTAATTACACTGAGCCTAATATTCAGCTGGTGCAAAACAGCGGCTCCAGTAATTTCAACTGAATGCCACCACAGTGCACAAAATGAGCACCCAGTTTGCTCAGCATCTGAGAATGAAAGGCGGAACAGAAGATTTTGTCAAACAAGGTGAAGAAAGGACAATCTGACTCATATCATTACATGCCTGCATCACCTGCAGCAGGGACTTCTGTTCTGCAGTCCTGTTGTAGCAATCTACCTCCCCCACCACGTACACGCGTCTCCCTCTGAGGCCCCAGCTGCTGTCGAGTTACCAGCATGCTGAGGACACTAACCCTCAAACCGTTCCCATCGCTTTTGCACCAAACTCGATAGGGAAAAAAAAATACCAGAAGTAAATGGTCAGAAACCCAGTCTCTGCAATCTGTCGGTGGGGTGGGAATAGTCTTCTGTCCATTCTAACTCATCCATTAGACATGCCAGGCGTATCGGTTTGCCTCAGTAACGCACTCAACTAAGAGCACTAGTTCATAAATGAGTCTGATCAGGGACAGGTATAATATGCACAGCCCCAAGTCACAGAGCACTCAGCGGGATGCCTCCACACCCTTGCTCATGCTTGCACAGGCAGATGGGAGACAACGAGGCCCTCCTCCAATGCTCACTGATGGTTCGGTGTTCCCACAAACTGGGAAAAACTATAGCTCAAAATAACGTTGGAAGAAATCTCAAGAGGCCAGCTAGTCCAAAGTCATTCCAGAAAGACTTATGCCTAGCATGTTCTCAGAATAAGAACCCTCCAAGAACAGATGCTATGGCCTCAAGAAAATCCATTCCAGTGCTCACCTCACCTCCTAGTTAAAAACTTCCTAAAATTCGACTCAAGTCACTCCTGTTGCACTTCTAGTCCATTAAGTCAGTCCTATCCCCGGGGGACAGAGAAGTCGGGAGTTAGCTGTACTTTGCAGCTGTGTTTAAAGACTGCGTCAGATTAATGAAGAAACATCCAAACTGGAGCCAGATCTGTGCGGAGCGCTCTTACACAGATCATGCCTTACTGACCAAAACTTAGACATTATAATTTTAAAATGAAAAGTGGCCGTTTACAAGCTACGCACAGTGCATGTCAAAAAAAGGAAGAACTACGACAGTTGAATGCAGGACCCTATGTATAACAGCTTGGCCTAGCAGGGCAAATTAGCACTTTAAAACCAGATCTCACTATTGATTGGCATCGCTGAACAGGAATTTGTTCAGATGAAGTTTACCAGAACTAATCACCTGTGTGATGCAGCCTAAGGAAGTATTTGCACTTGGACTTACTGGGGCAAAAAAATCCCCAGTATTAGTTTAAGATTCTTCTGTAGTTTTTAAAGACTGTAGGGTATTCTATCCTTGTTCTCTTAAACGTTTGCGCCTCCTTTCAGCTTTTACCATCTACGGGTTTAATAAGTCTTAGACGAAAGTACTGACCAGTACTAGACTTGGGACAAACTCCAGTAAATCTCTTCATGCCCATTTCTATTTCGACAGTGATGCCTCATGTTATTCTTTTGAGTATACTTCTCCTAACACTTGAGAACACTTGCTCAGCTTGCTCTAGGAATGCCATAGGTACAGTGCCAAGAGCCTAACTGAAGTCAAGATATAGGAGAGAGCTATCATTTCTCCCTGACCCAAAGCCTGATACCCTGTGATTGATGGAAATTGGGTTGCTCGACATGATTTGTTCTTGATAAATCCTTGCTGGCTGCTAGCTATTACCCTGCTATCTTCTAGGAAGTCATTGCAAATAGATTACTTGCTTATTTGTCCAGTCTCTTTCTGGGAATTGAAATTATTCTCACTGATCTGCAATTCCTTGAATTTCATTAGGCCCAGCTGACTTGAAAATATGTAACTTTTCTAAAGAAGCCTCTTTTCTGTTCAATGTTCTTTTCTTATTCTAGCCTGCATTCTTATCCCTCCGTGCTCGTGTTAATTGTGTTAGCCTACTGATCACAGTTAACCTTTTCAATAAAGACTGAAGAAAAATCATTAAACATTTAAGAATTCTCAGTGTCATCTGTTATTAACTTTCTTCCACAATGAGCAGTGAACAAATCCTTTCCTTCATCCTCCTTCTCCTCCTCAGTGTACTTACGATGCCTCCTTAGTGCCCTTTATGTTCTTCGAGAATAACATCTCTTTTTGTGCCTTGGCCTTCCAGTTTTGTTCCTATATAGATTTCTTTTCTATTTGCTCTTTACAACTTGACCTAGTTTCCACCCTCTGAGCATTCCTCCTGCAGTTTAAGCTCATTAGAGAGCTCCTGATTTAACCAAGCTGGTCTCTTATTACACATTTTATGTCTTCTCTGGATTGTGGTCCTACCTCCTACTACATTTTGAACCTCAAAGCACATTCAGGACACCATAAAACAGAAGGCAATACCTCCTCCCTTTTTCTTTTACCTGTTCTTCCTGAGCAAGTTTTTCCTTTCTAAATCAGCATTCTGCTCAAAGATCCTGGCGTGCCATTTAAATTGGAGGTTTGATTTTGGCATTAATACTTGCATTATACTAAAATGTAGCCCCATTTAGTCCCCATGCTTTAAGCATTTGTAGACAAAGAGCTAAATATATTCATCAGATAGGCAACTCTTTTCTTTTATGTCCCTCCTGAAATCCAAGTAGTAACATCTTTATTTTACAACTTACCTTTCAGTTTTTAGGTCCCTGTAGGGTTTTTTTTTAACCAGGAACAAAAACTTCTCGCAAGCTAGTAAGACTTTAAACACAGTAATTCTGTCACCATCTTTCATTTCCTTTTCCAAGAGGTCATCATGAATCTGCCTCTTCTCACACAGCAGGTCTCTGCAGTCACTTATGGACACACATGCCGTTATCGACAGCCATCCAGGCAAGACAGCCATCTAAATTCACCCGTCTACAAAGATCTGCAACTCGTTTGTCCTTGCTGAAGGACTTGCTTTAAGGACATTCTCCTGTTTACTATGTCCCACTTTCTGTTAAACCCTTTTAGCCTAAACCCTCGTTCAGTCCTGCTCCCTGTTGTCGCTCATTCACTTAGCCATCCATGAACAGCAAGCTAGTGCTACCCCGCTCTCTCCCACTCAGGCTTCCCTGTCAACTTAATTACCAGCCAAATTTGCCCACCCACGAGAACGACAAACTTGCTAAAGCAGGTCTCTCCACAAATTCTCCTCTTCGCTTCCCTGTACAACAGCTGAACACATCCTAGGCCCTGTCAGCTCCCACAGGAGCTTTCACAGGTCCTCGTTATGGTGACAGGCAGCCAGCTGGTTATTTGAACAGTGACACTACTGCAGTTGAGGATACTACTGTCCTTATTTCTGATGAAGTTACTATCACCTCAAAAAAAGACAGTCTTATCAAAGCCCAGATACCCACTGCATTCCTTACAGAAGCCCCATTTAAATATATATAAATATATATGGGGCAATGGAAACATTGCCTCAACTTGGGCCTCCCCAAGGAACAGGAAAGCCCAGGGGACAGGAAAGAGTAGTCTTCCTCTCCTACCTTCATAGGCTGGAGTTGCATCCTCGTGATCCTTGAAGGGTCTACCACTGGCTTGGGGCGCCTCAGCGTGTCTAGAATATTCTGCCATTGAGGTGGCAGGCCCACAAATTTGCCCTCCTTTGGGTCAAATGAGGTGTGGACACGGTGCTCAAAGTTCTGCGGAGCTGAGATCTCCGGGCGTTTCTTCTTCTTCTTGCGGAACATGATGCCTGAATCAGAGAAGGCAATGCCATCAGTGCTCTTGCATGGCTGGGTCCGATATGCCCAATCGGTAATATCACCTCTCAATTATATTAATTAACTACATTGTATAAAGAACGTTCTCCAGTGACAAGCGCTTTAACAACAGAGCTGACGTGATCATCAACTTTTACAGGTGAGGAGATAGAGGCAACAAGAGCAATGACTCGCTCAAGACCACCTAGCAGGTCAACGGCTGAGCGAGGATTTCTAGTGACTTGTTTAGTGCTCTGCCCAGTGCGAAACAGCAAAGAAAACCAGACGCCCATTACATCTACGGCTGAACTCCGACCACTTGGCTTCCTTTATTTCTACAAGTTCATATTGCCCAATACAAACATTTTAGATATATACAAGAGATACATATGTATATTTTACGGGCTTGTACCTAGGTTAATGGCTTTGGAGTCCAGCAAGCTAGGGAGTGTTGACTCCACTACAAGCCTGGAATGACAGGTGGTTATGAAGAGGGCTCAGGCTGTCTCCTCACTGATTACTCCAAGTAAGTAATATACGTTTGATTCCCATTTAAAGACGACAGAGTTGTTGCCAAAGGAAAAGCTGCCTAAGACTTATTTTGGATCTCAGTTTTTCTAGCATTGACAGAGGGCTTGGGAGAGAGAGAGAAGAGGTGGTAGGTGGAAATCAAACTCTGTCAGCAGGTAGCTGAAGAAGCTAAAATTAAAAACTAAGATTCCTTTCCCTTGGGGGCTGAGAGAGACAGTTTGTGTGAACAGCCATTACAACTGCAACAAGCCAAAACCAGCTAACATTTAAATATACCCAAACACAAGAGACGTTCAAAATTTGAATTTAGAATTTATAGAAAAAAAAAATAGAGCTGTAGGTAGATAGAAAGCCAAAGGTTTTAGCCCTTTTTAAAATTGGGAAGATACGAGGAAGAGGAAGAACGAGCGCTCTGCATGCGGTCACAGAGGTGGGAAAGCTTGAATAACTGTGACGGATGGACACAACCTCTTCACAAAATACAGATGGGGAAGATGGGGTGAGGGGGGAGTTACCCTTCCCACGAAGAAACATCTCGGAGGTAGGGAGATTTTTCTATGGAGAGCCTGGCTTTTCACAGTGGAGAGTGGTGGAAGTCTGAGAGATGATAGGCATAAATCAAAACAAGAGAGGTCCTGACTGGATGGAAGGAAAAACTTTCCCGTGGCCAGGAGAGTCGAGCATTGGAGCAGGTTGCCCGGACAGGCTGCGCAGACTCCATCCTCGAAGGTTTTCAGGAGCAAGTTTGCTCTGGGAGACAAAGCCCTGCACAACCTTGGTGTGACGCTCAGAGCAGACCCTGCTTTGAGCAGGGGGTGGGACTACAGACCTCGAGGTCACTTCGCCCCTGAATTGTTCAATGATTCTAATGGCTGGTTTGATGGCTTTAAAGTTACAAGTATTCCAAGTTACATTGTCCTATTTGCTGCTGGAGAAACGCGTTTAATGGGCAGATTACTGTTGTGTGGGTGCAATGGAATTGGCGTGCTCCAGTGCTCGTATCTCCTCTCCGAGATGCTTTCTCTCAATGCACAGGTTGAACCGCGCCATGAGAGCCATAAGAGAGGCGAGACAAAGCAGAGACTCAGTGCCAACATGTTTTAGGTAGTTCAGTGCTAAAGCTCTCTAGCTTGGAAAAAGCTGTACAGGTTTCTCTAAGGGAATTAATATCCACCAGTAGAAAAAAAAAAAACAATGTTTGTATGCTCTTCCTTTTCCACGGACAACTTTAATGCTAGCATTTGCCTCTCACTAATATTGCTTATAGAGCGATGAACACTACCTCTTCCTTGACATCAGGCAGAGGATTTTTGCCACTTATCTTCAACTTTGTAGCGACCGCGCTTCCCCTGTACAGGATCTCAGCTTCCAACTATTTGTGCTGAATAAATATTTTCAAGGGTCAGAGACACAGGACACATACCGAGACAACATGTTGTGGTGTAGACACGAACACACTTCTAGAGGACACTGGTCTCGAAAAATTGGCACACCCCGTGCTTTCCCCGCCCCCCAGTGAAATATATGTCAAACATTTTCCAGGTTGTTCCACTTAAAACTTGTTTGAGGAGCAAAGTGCAGCCACCGGGTGAACAATGACTTTGTTTCCTAGTGCTAGACTGAGATCCTGAAAATGCATACACACTGGCTGAAAATTTGGTTACTGTGATCCTGTGTCGCTGGGATGGGAAGTGTTTGTTTGTCGCAGGAGGATCTTTACACTATCTAAACCCCTAATAATGCAATCCATCCTTGGCGACACACAGACTTCACACGCTGACAACGCCCATCGCAATACTGTGTCCAGAAGGCTACTAGAGATACCTTACAGTTGGAAAAGAAAGCAGAAGGCTAGGCAACTAAGAAAACACTTACAAAAGAGGTTGGAAGCAACTGCTCTGCCTAGGAGAGGTTTTGCAGCCAGAATAATCTTTGCTTAGAATATGTTCCAATGAAAACCCAAATATATCTTAATGGAGAGCTTACGGGAAGAGCCGCTGTGCTCCAGGTCTGTATTGCAACTACTCAAACACAGTGATTCATCTCTGAGGCCCCTTAGGTGCTGTGTATTAACTGATAATCAAGACTGAAGTCATAGGGCAATTCTTTAAGGAAAAAAAAAAAGCGCAGACAATCCTGGAAAGGAAAGATATTCTAATAGCTCATGGTGTTAGTACTATTCAAACCAACAGCTGGTGCTACTGAGGAGCTTTCACAGCCTCCAAGGAAACCAGGAAGCGTGTCTGTAGCATTATATCAAGTGCTTCGGTTCTGAACCGTTGGCTACATGTCACCCGTGACAGCTACTTGATCCACCAGAAGAGGGGCATTTCCAGAGAGCGCGATGTTACTATTCCAACCAGCGTCTTTCCTTCTCCTGTTCCCACTCTCACAGCTCCATTCCTCATCTCATCTTCATAATGAGAAGATACTCGGAGCACAGCACACAGTGCCTTTCAAGTTTGCTTTTTAACTGCTTCAGGTGGCAAGGGGTCATGTAAAATACGGTGTTACAAATGCCACAACCATTAGCACTTGTAGTATCAATTGTTTTCTGAACATTTCAATCGTTTCCCCACAAGGAGGGTGATTCTAGCTAAACTACTTCCAAATGCAATTTTTTAAAGCCCAGGTGATCTCTTGGCCCCAAATAGAAGAGCGACTCTACGCCAGCACATCGGTTTGCACAAGCACAAACACTACATTTGTATATTTACGTGAAATCACTGTACCTGTCACTCAACACCTGGACTCCACTTGGATCCTATATACAAAAGCGTGCTTCCCAAACCCAGAAAGAAGCATCTACTAAATGCACGGTCAATTTTAGGGTGACTAGCTGGCATGGCCTGCATCTACCTTATCGGCTTATAACAGACTCTTAAAAACAACAAAATGTAATCAACTCCAAACACATCATGCCCCTGGGTAGCCAATGACATTTGCTTTATATGGCCAGCATCAATCTTTGATTATAAAGACATTGACATATCAGACAGGTGGTTTAAAGGTACACTGCATTAAGATCAAGTTAAATTCAGACACTAAAAATAGTTATCTGAAATCCAGTGGATTGTAATAACCTGTGTAGGTTTTGCATTTCATTGATAAGGTCTGTATTTAACCAGTCTCCTTTCACTTTGTGGTTTTCATGCAAAAAGCTATTTACTTGTATTTCCAATACCCAGCTAAAGAATGTTTAAATAAAATACATAAAACCGGCCTTTTCTAATTCAGTAAGAAATTCGTAAGAACATTTTATGCATATAAGATTTTGTAAATCAAGCCAAACCTGTATTTAAACATAGACAGCATCCCTTTAATATAATAATACAAATACTGTGACACTGATTTTATAATAATCTACTAGGCTTTAGTCTTTCATTCACTGCTGACAACTGCACTGTAAGAAATGTCACAAACATAAATAATAAAAGTCACTACCACAAGACAAAAGCAGTCGGAGATTGAAATTCTCTCAGCGATCCATTCCTGCTGCCTGGGAAACCACGTTAGATTTTTCAACTCCAGATATAGCTGTTCCTAGATGATACAGTTCCAAAAGCTGTCACATCTGCCAGTGAGCATGAGAAAAAATCCCACAGCCAGCAGATCCAGAGCAGGGGGAGGGATCGGCTGGGAAGGAGGGGCGAGAAGAGAGAAGGGTCAGGCTCAGATGAGAGGAAGGGGTGGGAAGATTAAGGATGGAAGAGGGAAAGGGGAATGAGAGTTAGGAAGGGAAAGGGCAGTGGCTGGGAGACAGGCAGCCGGAGGAGCAGGGCACAGAACAGAACCAACGCCACTGAAAAAAAGAAGCAGATAAATGTTATCAGGAATTGCTCATCACAACACGGAGTTCAAACACTCAGACAAAGCAGCTAGCATGCACTGTCATTTAATCTGACTTGCCTCCACCCTATACACACACAATTACGTGCTCCATTAGTATATACGCACTGTACTCAACTATGCTCATACGCTCATTCACTCACACGTACACTTGATGATAGCAAGACAGCAGAGAGCTACTTCAGTCTCACTTGTATAGTTTCCAGTTAAAAATAAGCTTTCCCTCCCCCTCGCTGCAGCAACCGAACTCACTCATCAGTGCTTACTGCGCTGCTATCACAGATCTGGACGCAGCTTGCTACATTCCTCCCGCCTGGACCAGAGATAACGCTGGGTCCCTGGGCTGAAGAAAGCAATTCCTGTGATTTCTAAGCACTCCCTCAGCTGATACACCAAACTCCTCTGGCCAGCTACAAGAGGAGAGGGGGAGGAGGAGAACCCTTCCTACAGGACCTGAGGAACTGCAATATGTGGCTTGAGTTTGGAGTAAGACGACAAAAAAGATCCCAGAGAACCCACCAATTAAAAGGAAAAATGTATCTCCATACTCTGCTATACAGGTCACTGTCCTGTAATACATTACAAATCCAGCACAAGTTAAATAGGCCGTTACCAATGCCTGTTGTGTGCGCATATGCACGTGTTCATGCGCAGGTATGTGTGAATACGCACACGTGGTATTTCACTGTCTTCCATAGCTTCTAAAATCCTAGCGCCTACCCTCCCAAGGTTTCTGACATGATTGTTTTTTATAACAAGCCATAAATGTTCATAGCACTTCGCAGACAAAGAAAAATGACAGGTTACTTCCCTCAGGAGCTTACAAATCTAAATGTGACTTCACACGGCAAGAAATGGCAACAGAGGGTGAGCGCAAGGGGGAAGGAAAAGGAAAATGAAATCTGAAATGGGATCTAAGAGCATAGAGCCTTGTCGCGATGACACCTTCCACATTTGTATGCAGTTCTAGTCTTCGAAATACTGTTTTGGGTACTTTTTTTTTTTTCTCCTAAAGGAAGAGTGGATATTTGCCTGCTGTGCTATCACTTCCCCCATTTCAAGTCCTTTCCTTCCACTCCTCTCTCTCCCTCACCAGCCCCCAACAGCAAAGCTATGTGTCGGAGCAAACTAGCAGCACAGCAAACTGATGTAATGCTCTAAATCCTGCCCAAACACACACGAGTGCACAGATTAATATTACATTAGAAACAAGCTTAGGGAGAGACATATCTGTTATATTGGTGGGTTTATTCTTGACAAACGAGAAACAGAACACAACTGCTTGACGTTTTTTGCCCTGGCTCTGCTGAACAGGGTCCAAAGGCTATGGTGCTGCCTCTTTCTCCCCTGTTCCATTTCCCTGCTTGTAAATTAGGACTAAAACCTGAAACACAGTGAACGTCTGTTTGCTAAGCTTGTTTTGGACACTGCTCAGCGACAGAGTTTTAGGTGTGTTTTAGCTATAGTAGATCAAATTAACTCTGGGACATATAAAAGCAGTTGCAAAGCAAAGACCTCTTGAACTCTCTGAAATGAGTACAGGCATGTCCCAAATGCTAATAGGCCTTTTCCCTTGACAAATAATGAAGTTTTCCGGTATTTACAGTCCCAGCTAAAGTCACTGTCCCTGTGTGCCAGTCTCTGAAGTCAGGCCCCACCCTCCAGAGGTTTCATCTAAACAGACAAAAGGTAAGGAAAAGGAATTATTATCCTCATTTGCAGACGAGACAGGAAAAAAATTACTAGCTTGGTTTCTTCCCAGCTATGTCTAGATTAGCAAACCTAAAAGAGCTTCCAGGTATGTCTCCTGGCTGCTTTTTAACTTCATATCAAGGCCAGATCCAGGCCCAACACACCCTAGCTTCCATGGAGAGAAAACATGGGTGCACAGCACCAGTGGGAGCCAAGACATGCTCTGACCACGTTTGATCTTGACACCAGCACGTAGGTCTAGACACCATGACAGAAACCAGCTGCACAGACAGAAATCACACCCAAACCTCAACTGCAATCCAGTGCCTTCATTATAAGATCAGCCTTTTCCCATCTGTATGCGGTTTGTAAGAGGGTTACAGCTAGCACATACCTCTGTGGCACCAAGGGAAGGCTGCAACTCATCACATCCTCTTCACCCAAAGCCAGCGAGACGCATGCTGCAGGTCGTAAGGCTCAGACACAAGCCTCTCTAACAGCTACGGCCCTTTTTCCCCATCTTTTAAGCACTCAATGTGGCTGTGTCCTGTTCTGGATATACAAAACCATACAGCGCTGCATCTCTTCGACATCCACCTTACACATGCACACTTCTCTGTTCCATGTCCAGAGAATAACTGCATTGGTTCAAATGGGTTTACTGCCATGATTTTGCCATGAAGGATGCGTCAGGGTTAAAAACAAGTGGTTGTATTTTGCTGTTAATCTGGAATACCAAAGAGTTCAAGACAGGGTAGGATACAGAGCTTCACTCTCCATTGTCTTGTGTGACAGATCCATTCAAAATGTGCATAAAAATACTGCCAAGATTAGAATAAGAACATTTAAGGCTCTGTCTCCAAAAATTCACATGAATAGCAACATCTTACGTATCAGAAAGGAGGTTACATTGGGACAAGAGCAAGGGGCCACATCTGGTGTGCCGGCTCACGTGACACACGAAGGAGCCAAGACGCTGGGCTGCATCTGGGGAACATGCTCCTTCAAACAGAGCGCTTCGAAACGCTGGGTGCCACGTCCCGCAGCTCCGTCTGAGCACTGTAACCTCACTGTGCTCCTCCACGCCACGTCACAGAGCGCAGATCCAGCTGCATCCAGCACACTGGGTTACGAGAGGGAAGCTGCGAACGCGCATGATACAGACTTTACTGTAGGGAAGCACCAGGCAGGAGCCAAGCAGGAGTCGTGCGCTTGGTGAGCACGGGCAATTGCTTGCAAGCAGAAGACCTGTCCCAGCAGCGGCGCTGGCAATCACAGCCGTCCTGGATCACACTCCTCACTCCAGCAGCGTGGCAAAGGGCTGGCGGAGACACCATGGTGATTCCCCAGACCACCCAAGTATAGCGATGCAAGAGTTAAACTTCCTTCCGAACAACACTAAACAATCTTAGTCCCTATTTATGATAATCATGTTCTCCCAAAATGAGAAACACATCTATTTAATTGCTGTCAACAGCCTGCAAGGCAGCTCACGTGTTATCCCACAGGATAACTGATGGGAAAACTGCAGCCTAGGCAGTGTGCCCCAAAACACGGAGGAGACAGACTGGCTTAAACCCCACAACCCGGCTGACTCCGGGTGCCTTCCCACTCGCTACTGCCAACACCGACATGGAAATTTAAATCATAACAGATAGGTCTTCTCCTAGGGAGCATCTGTTATTCTGCTCTGTTTGGAAGGGAAAAACACATGCCAGGAGTATGAACGTTCACCCAGCACTCCATACGTTAAAACCTGAGGTGCACTCGTAACACAAGATAAATAACTGTTATTGTCTACAGCTACACTCTGTTCATCAATTAATTACAAAATAATCTATTTACTAACACTACAAGTTAAAATGGCTCAGTCCTAGGGTGAATGTAATCTCCTAGGATTTTTCTGAGGGAACTAGACTTGAACTTTTAGCCTATCGCCACCCTACATTCACACTGCTCTCTTACGCCAGACAAACGGAAGATCAGTCTCAAAACAACATCATCACTAATGACCAAATCTCAGTGCATTAGTCCTCAAGCCACATGGTAATCCTCCTGCAACTTCAGAAACCATGCTAAGAAATTCCTTAAAAACAAGTCCTGTATCAGCCAAGTCCTGGTTCTGTTCTCCGTTGCATTGAGTCTATACAATTACACCTTAGAAGCCAACGCAACTGGTGCAGGAGCAGGGTTAATACAACAGGCAAGAACACTGTTCCCCTAGTCCAGAGCCTCCTTGGCAAGATCTGAAAGGTTGCTGTGCTCTCTCCAGCTGTCAGCGCTGCGCAGCACAACGTACTGGTTAGCCTTCAGCTGCGCTTGCTAACTTCAGAGCTAACGTCCTGTACGCGTACAGTTGATGCGCAGCTGTGAATGTGAAGAAACTGCAGCGCGGCACCTCTATCGGTACCCTCAAGAAAGCATGATGTGCAAGGCAGAACTCAGAACCTGCCTGAGCTTTTACTCGCAATCGGAGTAGGCTAGTGCAAGCTGTTTTAAGCAATTTGCACAAAATATTTAGCTCTTTTCTCTGCTTTTGAATTTCCCGAAGCACATTAGAGCAGTAGGCTGAAGAGTGCTCCTTCGTCTGATGGTAGGCAGGGCAGCCAAACTTTTATAGTGTTTCTCCTTGTGAATTGAAACCATTTTGTGACCAAGTAGGAGTGACGTTTCTCACTTTTGCAAGCCTCGGCCGCAGGACCCAGGATATTCTTCCCAGGTACATACACACTCACACCTATCTAGACAGAAACAACCCCTGCTCAGGGAACAGACCGTCCAACTGGAAGCACAGTTACTAGTCCAGAAAACTATTTGCTGATAGCTCTTTCCACTATTTGATCAGCTTCGCTACTAAATACATAAACTATTGCTCACACTTAGCACACAGGATGTACATACCGAAGCAGAGTAGAGTATTAAAATCAATATACAGCTGCATCACACTATCAAGAATGAGACTTCTCAATGGACGGGGCCTGAGAGAGCGCCACGCAGCAGCATTTCTTTCCCCAGCAGCTGGGGGGGGGCTGACCCAGGTTTTACCCAAGCACAAAACTCAGAAAAGCAGAGGAAGACTCAGCAAATCTTACTCTGCGTACACCCCCAGCCTCACCTGAGAACTCGCACTCACCAGCCACAAACTTCTCTTCTGTTTTTTTTTTCAGTACTCTGTCCCCAAATACATTAAGGCATTAATGTCCTGGCAAAGAAGAAAGCAAACACATCAGCAAACATTAATGGACGGGAGTGTTTTCTGTAGCTATAAATACCTGGCTGTATATGTTGGTTACCACCTAGCAAAAATAATTAAGTACAAATGCCCAATAGAATTGTAGCTTGTAACTTAAATAGGAGGAGATTAGCCAGCTTTCAGATAGCCAAAATACACTCACGCACCCACATGCACACGAGTACTACCACATAGTTTCAGTAGGTGTGCTGAAAGGATCTTGGCTAGCGCAGCAGCCAGAAGGTCGGGAAGACAGGCACGAGGGGTTTTAACTGGTGAGTTAATTAGACCTCTTCAGAAGATACGGTGAGGGTCCTTGCAGATACAAGAGACTTAAGAGGAGACACTGCTATGTCTCGCATAAAGGCAATGCGTGCATGTTCCTGACATGCTGTCTGCTTTCTCAAGCATCATCCAGAGTAATTTTAACCCCTTTTTCACCCCGAAGTTTTAAGAGCATCACCCTGCAAGATTCAGCAATGCATTTTCCTCTCCACGCTCCCCATCATCTTGAGTGTCAACAGGCTAAATCACTAGACCCCAGCCACCACAGACCCATACGCTGGCCCACCTGCAAGACACTGGAATGCAAAAAACCGCAAGATCTTACTGGCAGTCCTGCTGCAACAATGCCGGTAGAGGACAATTCCAAGTGAGAGGAGAAAGAAGGGTCTGGAGGGAAACTCTCCCACTGTCATACAGCAAAGCCGATTGGAGGATGGTGTTGCTGGGCTATAGGAGTAAAGATGAAGTAAACTCCTTCCCAAAGGAATCCAGCTCCCGGTTTTTCTTCCCTTCCAGAACCATCCCTTGAGAGAAAAAATTGTATGACCCCCCGAACCATTCCCCTCTCACTGTGCCCTAGGCTGGCACTGCCAACGCACGAGTGATCATTAGGCTAATTCTTGGCAGTGGCAAGGCTTAGCTCCGAAGGGAAGGGGTTAAGCCGTAGCAGCACAGCCACCGGGGAGCGAAGACGTTAGTTTAAACTGACAAACCTAGTCCTCTGTAAACAGAGGAAACAAATCGCACGAAACAGCAGCCATTAGGACAGCGTTGTTATTGGCTTAAAGCAAGCAAGCAAGTCAATATTGAGCCCCAAATCTGCGGGAGGGAGCTTACCCCTGGCTCCTCATTGCTCCGTAACCAGAGGCGAGGTGGGAATGCTCTGCCACTGGAATCCGCTGACACGCTGATAGACTTGAGAGAGACAGACGGCAGGGGAAAGCGGGAGAAGGAAAAGGGGTGGAGGCAAGTCTGACATGTTTCTACAGTGCCTGGTTCACCTAAGCTGCCGAGTTTGATTTCAGGGTGTGGTAGTAGATGGGACAGAGAAGCCCTCGGCGCGGAGAAGCCTCAGATTCGGGTTCCGAGGAGGACAACGACACACGCCAACAGCAGAGCCTCTTGGGACCATCTTGCCTTCTCCTCTCCACCTCCTCCTTTTGGTCCCTGGAGGGGACGAGAGAGAGAAAGAGCTCAGAGTCACACCTGGGCACCCAGGTTTGCTGGGTCTCAGGCAGGAACCTTGGGGAGATTATCTCCCATTCCCCTCCACCCTTTTTAGCCCCCCACTTCACTGCTGACCTATTAAAGCTCCGACTTGCTTGTTAGCTCTTCTCTCAGCTCCACAGCCTCAGGGCCTAGAGCTGCTGCAGTTCCTAACGAATCCCGTCATCTCTGCCTGGCTGCAGATTTCAGGACCCGCCACCAATTCCTTGTCATTCCCAGCAGGAAAGCTTTGATTGCTTGCTGTATGGCTGGCTGTAGAAGAATTCACCCAATTTATTTGCATTGCAGATGAGCAGCACATGACCTGACGCTTTTACTTTTCCTCTGTCGCTCCGCGTGAGTCAGTGCTGCGAGGTCTGAAGTCTAGTATCGCCCTATAATCCTGTTGCGCTGCCTTTGCCGTGCCCCAGGGTTTACTGACTCCTGGAAATAGATATTTCCACAAGCATCTTGTGCTCGGTAGGACAGCAGCTCCGCCGCTGCTCAGCGGTGGCAGACGGGCATAGCTGGAAGGGGGCACCATTGGAGGACGCTTTGGGGATTACAGCCCAGGACGGGTCGGAGTTCATGTCAGCAAACCCATCAGCTGCTCTTTCTCCACTGCAAATAAACAGGATTCTTGGCCTCTCCAAACCACTACCAGTGCTGGCTTAACCCCAAGATATTTTTAGGCCCAAAGAGCAGAGATAAAAGCCTTAAAAATCCACCCCCATGATTTAAAGTTGGTTTTATTGAACCGCCCTTAAAATAAATAGATGAATGTCGTGCTACAAATAATCATTAGGCTGTCATCCTTTCTGCTGGGAGTGGCTCGCCCAGCAGAGGTGGGCCAGCCCAGTGACCTTTTAGCCACGTTCCCCCATTCCCATTTCCCTTCCTACCTATTCCTCCCGCCTAACTCCCGCAGCATCTTGGTGCACCAGCCAGAGTCACAGATCTAGTTGGAACACACAAGGTCTACAGGAATATTATGGAGAAGGAACAAAACTGGGGTTCCTACAGAGAACGTAAAGGAAACCCTGGCATTGTAGCTAATGGTCTGAGGTTCATCGTCCTCATTTCCAGACCTGCTAGCGAACCTGTGGAAGGCTGCTTCCCGAAAGCACAGTCACCGCTTCTACATTACACTGCAGGTCCTTGCCTGCCAGAGCCTGCCAAAAAGGCTGAGGTTTCCTGCCTGTTGCCTCACAGCAGCATCCCTAGGGTACAGGAAATAAAGTTAGCCAGGTTCCTTTCTGTCTGGGGATTAGCTTGTCTCCTCCTACAGGGCAGGCCCCATACGCAGATGCAATCAAAAAAAGGAAAGTTCACGTTAATAGTAGTAAACAAGCTACAATCAAGGGAGGGGGGCAGCATTCTTTCTCCAAAAGACTGGAGCTTGTGAGGCAGAAGCAGTGCTGCGGAGGATCAGAGATGAGGAAACGGAGCATAATCCTGCTAAGGTGTGGAGGAAATGGGAGAGGAGTGCAAACCTTCGTTGTCATCTGTTGCATCCGTGCTTTGCTGATGTGCCAATCCTGAGGAGTCGTCTACACAACAATAGCTTTGGGAGCGCCACAAAGAAACGTCATTTATATTCTACAAGGAGTCACCCAGGCTTGGAACTGGCTTCAGATTTGCATAAATATTATATTTCATGGGCTTACATGCTACGACAGTCTTCTAGAACAAGAGGCAAGGCCTTTATAAATGAAAGAGCCTGATTTTACTTGTCAAGACACAAGGTTAGATGAAACCAAGGCAGCTTTGAGTTGGTGTGAACCTCTGCTGTCTACAATCTTAATGAAAAATTAGGACACCTTCCAGTCTTTCTATTCACAAGTTTGGTCCCAGCAGTCCTACACACTTTGAAGAAAAATTTCCCAGTAAATGCGATGCATCGCTAATTTTCCCCTTTAGCAATTGTCCCTTTATTAAACATTTCACTGCTCCTTCCCTGCCTACTGCTCCCTTCTTACTTAGAGAATTGCACAAGATAATATAAATAATTATACTCGCACATTTATATAAGCGCACGCATACACACCCCACTCCTCCTACGGTTGCTATACTCTAAGCTGCTCATTCAGGTCCTGTCTGTCTTAGCTATGGCAGCCATAACCGGCGAGCAAGAAGCGCTGCAGGGTACATTGACTAAGTGCTTGCATCGCAGGCTGCCTCATTATCTGCACAGCAAAGGCCATTCCATACTCCACGTCCCCTCCCCAGACACAAAACATGGCAAGCTTCAGAGCAAAACTGCTGATCTTGCCTCTTTTTTCACCCTGCCTCTCCACATCACTGTCAGGAAAGCACCAGTACCTCTCGCCCTGAGCTGTTGCTGCAATAGATTCCATTTAAACATATTTCATCTCTGCTGGAGCAGAATTTTCTGAAAGAAAAAAAAACCAAAACTTTTCAACGCTTTACTATGCCAACAGGCAAGACTGGGCACTTCTAACCTTAAAAAAGAAAAAGTTAGAGACACCAAGGCCAACTCTACCGTATACGACATCTTTCGTCCGCCTCAGCCAGGAGGAACGTACTTGGCCACCTGTTTGGAGCTTGTGGAAAACAGGCAAGCTGTTTAAGCAAAACGTATCCTGCTTCCACAAAGCTTCCAAGAGAAGCCTACTACCAAGGCACAGTAAATCTGATGCATTCAGGAAATCCCAGTAAGAACTAAAGCTATTCCACCCGTGGAGCTATGCTGTGGTTCGGAGCTAGACCTTCTAGCAGGGCTCCTCTGAGCTCTGGGATTTACTAAAAGGCACAAATGCACTTCCATCAAAGCAGCGTGGTTGCTCTTCTCTTTCATGGCTCTTGAAATCCAGAGTAAGCAGGCCAGGGAAGCAAAAAAATACGCCAACAATTGGGACAAAGGGGTCACTAGGAGAAAGGGTGTGTTGCAAATTCACAAAGCATCAGCATCAACTGGTGGGAGGAAGCACAAGATAGGAATCAAGTCTGCAAGTCTTATAATCAACACATGACATTAGCCAGGACTGGAGATAAGGAGGGAGCAATCCAGAGGCAGTTTCGCTTTAAATGAGTGCTTACAGCTTAGCTACCTTTCCCCAAGGCTACTGCATTCAGAGGTGGGCAGAACATTTCAAGAGAGCACCATTTGCATTGCTTGATCTAATGTTAGGGCTACCCTCCTGCTTACTGTGCATTGCTGGTGCTACACAGGCAGCGTCCTGGGGATCCCAGCAGGGCGAAGCCTTACCTGCGCTCCCACTGCATGAGCTCATTCACTGTGCTTGTAAGCGTCT
Source organism: Anhinga rufa (assembly GCA_013400875.1). Classification (NCBI taxonomy): domain Eukaryota; kingdom Metazoa; phylum Chordata; class Aves; order Suliformes; family Anhingidae; genus Anhinga; species Anhinga rufa. The sequence continues at coordinate 21,031 of VZTV01031405.1, forward strand.
CCAAAGTCTACAGTCTAGTCCAGTTTCCATTTTGTTGGCCCAACTCAAAACAAAACACAAAGGCACCAGAGCTGAAGAACTGTTTAGAAGATTCACCGCCTCTCCCAGAGCACTGCGTGCCATTACAGATCGGGACACATGCTCGTGCTCCAATGTGGCGGGGCAGCGTGGTGCTCGGAGTCCCTCCCCACCACGTGCACACGGCCAAATGCCATGCGCGCTGGGTCACATGGAAGAAGAAAATTTGGGCTGCTTCAGGCTCTCATGGGCACTAGGGCAGAACCACAGCCGGGCTCTCCTGGGCCAGGCAATGCCAGTGGTGGAGCAAAGCATAGCCAGCAAGGAAGGAGCACGAGGAGCTGAGAACACTCGGCTGGAGCAGCAAGAGCTGAGAACACAGGCAAGACAGCAGATTAAACTTAAAGAGAGTAAGAAAACGGCAGACGCTTTTTAAAAATTTTAACTCCCACTCTGATGAGAAGTTGAAACTAAAGCTCAAGAGGATCACCTGAACACAACACACGCTATTTTGTTACTGGTTAAATTCCTGTGGCTTGGTAGACATTCCCTGCAGATAATATCAATACGGCTTGGATGACAGCCATCTCGCACTTCTTCCAGACCTTTTACTTGCGAAAATTCACAGGCATATTAGGTTATAAAAGAAGTAACGTCATGCTCCGTCGGACAAGTCTGCGCCACCCTTTACAAAAGGTGTATCTGCTGCTTCCCGCAAAAGTCAGGACGATCAGTCCTGCAAAGGCAACATCGCAGCAGAACGTCAGCGTAGCCTACCTTTTCCACAGATTCACCAGGTCACCTTGGGAAAGTCATTTTGCACACTGGTAGAATGACGGTGACAATGCTTAACTCCCACAGAACAGAGGCAGCTTAATCTGTTGTTTTTTCCAAGCGTGCTGCAATCCTTAAAGATGCTATAGAAATGCAGATTGAAATCCCTGGCTGACATGAGGAATACAGACCACAGCTTCTGTTCAGAATAACTAGGTCAGTCAGCTATTGCAAAAGTATTAACCAGAATTCAGAGAATTCCTAGTGGCTACAATAACGGCAGCAAAAGCCTAACACCATTTGCTGTTACTAGTCCTTCTCTACCTCTGGGTACGTTCAAACCCAGCTCTCAAGAGCCTAGAATAATTTGAAGGCTGGAGCTCATGCTTGTCAAAATGCAGCCACGTGGCTCCGTGCAGCACAGGAGGCTCCCATCCCACTTGCTGCCTTGTGGAGGCAGGGAGCAACTGCCCTCACAGACGACACAGTCTTAAGCAGCTGAACGCACGCAGCCCACCTCAGAGGGCTGCACTCCTAACCCCGTGCCAGGGAGTGGGTGCCAGGGTCACCCTCCCAGCACCAGCCACCCTACAGCAAGTGCAGGAGGGCGCTGCGTGCTGCGGTGGCGTACGGGTGGCTTGTCTCGGGGGAAGGCTGGTAGAGGCAGAGAGCAGCTGTCTGAAGGGAATCCGAGGAAGAGAACAGGGGAAGGGTTGACCATTGCAATGGGGATGAGTATCCAGAATTTATCTCAGCCCCCTTCAGTTGCTGAAGCTGGACCGAGCAGTTGCTTTCCTCTCACCGTTTAGCACCGCTGCATGCCACTCATTCGTACTTTATACCGCAGTTCATTTCCCCTAGTTGGGCTGGTACGACAGTACAGCTGCCTGCGGACCATACCGTCCAGATAATCAGTACAACTACTTGCATCAGAAAGCCTTTGGTTTTACTGGAAATAGGAGGTCAGTGAAGGGTTAAATCTGTTTGATTTTTTAAAAATTATTATTAATCTTTCATTTGTTTTTAAACTCGGATTGTTTCAGCAGCCTGGCGTACAATTCAGCCACGCAAAGAGTCATGCCGCCACAACTCAGAAGCCAGCGACCTGCAATGCAGGAACTGGGCCTTCTTGTTTCGCCACTGAAACAAGCATGTCATAATACCGTGCCCTCCGCTTCCCTTGTATCCATGAGCTGTGAATGCACTGGAGCCCACAGGATGCGTTGCAAAGGATTAAATGGTCAAAATCATCGCTTAGAGATTTATTTATGTATCTTTCTACATTATATTTCTATTATATAGTGTAGAAAGATGTTAGCTGTGACATCCTTGTCTCGCGTACTGCTGCCACGGAGGAAAGAGAAGAAGTTGCTAATTGCTACCTCCCCTAAGAGTGATTCTTGGTCTTCTTGCTAGTAGTTAGAGAAGCCTTTTACTTTCTTTAGCCTCAGCTCTCTCCTCCAGTCTTCATTCAGGCCGCAATATAATAACCTAAATACTAGCGTAAGACAGAATAAGATGCTGGTTGCTCTGGGGCACGCTATTTCAGCAGAACACAGGCTGGTGGACACATGACAAAGCTTCCAACCACCATCTTCTCCATTAAAAAGAAAATAAAACTCCAAACTACCCCAAACATTTGCACAACTATTAATGCTGTCAGATTCCACAATAAGAAACTAAAACGTGCACGCAGGGAATGCGTATCTCAAAGGACTGAAACATGCTGGCTGTTTCTGGTATTGTAAGAACATTTTTATACCCAAACCCTACCATATGATTAATGGAGTCCAAACTGAACACAGTCACACATTCTGCCTGACCACGCGGACCTGCGGGCTTTTGGCGGCGATCATCACAAACGTCCGTCCTTTGGAACAAGTCAGGGTCCTGCCAGCTGCTGTAACGAGTGAAACCAGAGTGGAACAACGGAACCAGAATCCTCTTCAAGATAACACCGGAAACTAATCCACCTTATATAAATAGATAAAATTAAAGGAAATATCCAGATTCTGAATAACAATAATTAAAGAAGTTAAGAAAGGAGCAACATAAGACATAGCCACTTAAGCTGTAAATAAAACGGTATGTCTCCTATTCTGCAGATCTAGAGATCCTGAAGACGGCATCGTAAAAATAAGTGAAAAAAATTCTGTTAAACTTCTACTTAATCATCATTCATCAAACTACTAATTCAAAAACACATTCCTTGTTTGTGCTCTCTCGAGTGCCAAATAAATTCTATAAATAAATGAATTCAGAGAAATGTGGTCAAATAAAAAAAGTATTAACTTAGTTCAATTCCACATGTGACCTTTAAAAAGAAATGCTTGTTAAGGCTCAGAACGAGAATTTTCTTGTTTTGTTCTTCAGAACTTTGCTGAAAACTGAAAGTCTGGCTAACAGTTATGAGCGAGTGCTTAAGCAAAGATTCCCTACAGAAATACTTGGGTAGTTATCCGGAAAATTCTTTCATTTCCTTCTTTCAACAACTAGCAATCTCGGTCCAAGAACAGCCACAACTCATTATGAAGGTGATCACAGACCACAGGTTAGAAGTAGCCAGATAACCTAGGTGAGCCTGAGTTCTAAGAGACCGTTTTAAAGCGTGCGTTTAAATGACACAGAAATAAATGGCAACGTTCTTTAAATAAGTCATTGGCTCGGCTTCGCGTCACTCGGGCTGCTGTTTTGCAGAAGCTGAGGGGGAACATACTTAGAACTTAGAAGAGAACACAAAAGCCCAAAGAGCTCTGCAAATTCCTGATTTGGGACCCAGCAGCAGAATTAGTGTTTTCTTCGCTGTTAACACCAAACAGTGCATATTTTTTAATAAAGTGTCAGAAGTTTCCTCAGTAGCAGTCACAAACAGGAGCGTGTTGTCTACTAACATCACCTATGGTGGATGAGGCGGTACGAGATCTAAACCTCTTGTGACATTACTTTACACATTTAGGTGTCTAATGAAATAAACACGGCATGCATTTTTCATTTTATGGCCCAAATATTCCATAACCACATCTAGGTTCGCAATCTGATTTTCCACACCTCTCACTACACACTCAGGAGCTCTGATTTCTGCAAATTAATTACGTGTGTCCCCAAACTGGACAGCTTGCTGTAGCATGAACAGCTCAAAGATGACGTACCCAGAGAGACTTCTTCCCAGAGCCAGCTGTAACATCTGTTCTTCAGATCCAATCCAACGTCTCTTCAAACCAGAGTTTTTTCACTGACTTCCACAAGTGCTAGAAAGATTCTTATTCTAAGCTGGATGTTACAGGAAAGAAGTTAATTTCTAACATTATTTTATGCATTTCTGCACTTCCTTGGACAAGGCCCAAAGTACTCATTATAAAGTGTAACACCCCACTTAATTCTTCCAGAAGCCAATCATAAGGCTACTATGAATTTTAATGAGCTCCGAATCAAGCCCCAGATGGTTCTTAAAGCCAAATTATCCCGATCTTGGTTATTTTAAGCACTCTGTAGTGCCTTCTGGCCACTACATGTATTAACCCCTCTGTTCCTGATCCAGATCAAGGAAAGACTCTCATACCTGTTCTCCCCATCTAAACACGGCTCTTCAGCTCCACTGTAAGAGACCCTCAGCTCCTGCTATGCCTTGAAAAGTCACAGCTTTGAAAGAAGACTCGAACGTTGACACAGGTGAGAAAAAAAAAATGTACCCAAAACCCAGCGGGGAGGACAGTGGCCTGATCCATGCTCTTTCAGTAACACAACCGAGGCTCTGCAGCCTGTTCAGTACTGTCTCTGGACACAGTAACGTGAATACAGTAAAATTTAGAAGAGATTAGTAAGTGAGATCTATGAAAAATTTCATCTCGATGAAAAAGACGTAAGGAATATGAGGAAAAACAAGATATAGTTTGTGAGGCATTGTGCATTGCAGAGAGGGAAGTCAGAAAAGCAGAAGGCCGTCAGCAAGACAGCACTGACACTCCAGACAGTCCGATTTAACCTGATTCTCAGGGGAAAACCAATGGAGCCCAGAGCCATCAAGGTGACGTTATCAGTTCGCAGAGACACTTGTCTGTGCTGAAACTGCGGGCTATGTTTGTTCTCTAGTTTGAAACGGTACGTTTCATTTTAAGAACCAAACCATCTTTTTTAGACGATGGTGTTTCAAGTATCTCCGCATCGTACCGGCAGGAGACCTGCCCCTGGCCAACGGATGCTGACTGCAGTGCCTCAGCGGGGTCTGCACTGGAAACGGCACTGCTCAGAGCTGTAGTCCGGCTACAGTCTGATTCTTCAGAGCAGCCTATGAACTCCCTCCGTTCCTACCAGAAATCACTATTGCCTTACTCTTTCCTTTCACTAGATTTGGAGTTTCTGGGCTGTGCTTGTTTCCTGCAAAGCACTGCTACTGCAAATGGCAACCTGAGCGTCTCAGAGGTTCACAAGGCCTTCTCCCTTCCCCTTGGCGACCTGCAGGCGAACAAATACATCACTCGACTCTTTCCAAAGTGCTCTTTGGTTGAAGCATCGCTATTCATTGCTAGACTTTAAGCAAGTCCAGAGGAACTTGGATTCTTCATAGAGACTTGTTTTGGGTTGGTCTTTTTGTAGAAAATTTTGTGCCCAGTGGCTGACTACAGCAACGTATGGCAGTCCTTGTAAACAAGGCAGCTTTCAGACAGCCAGAATGCCAGCTCTTTCAGGGTGGTTGGTTTGGGTTTGTTGTTGGGGTTTTTTTTTAATATATAATATCAGAATTTATCTCATATTATCAAAATATCAGGGTGGTGGGGGTGGTGTTGGTTGGTTGGGTTCTTTTTCCAGGTTGGGGTGGGGGGGAGGAAAGAAGGAAGAAAATAAAAAGCTTCTACTACCTGCTTTTCTGGTCCCCAGGTATCCAGGATCTTCTCTCACCTTCCTGCCTTGGGCAACAACAGTTCTCGTTCCAGTGTCCCAATACCTCCGTTCTTTGTTAAATCTCCTTTACACTCACTTGTGTGGTTTTTTCTTTTTGTATTCTGGGATTTCTTCTATTTTTCCTAATCCTTGTCTGGTAAACAGATGGATGTCACAGAAATGAAAGGGATGAAATGGAACGAGTAACAGCAACTGAAGCGCAGCACTACGCAAGCCAGCTATGGAAAAGAAATTATGTCACTGTATATTACGCAGTTGAGACTGGTTAATGAGTTTACACTATTTAACCACCTTACCAGAAGGGGCATCACAGCTTGAGGAATGCAGGCAGAGCTCTGAAATGATTTTGCAATTAGAAATGAGGAGCGGGAGGGAAATAAGGAAGCAAAAGATGCTTTAATGTCCTTTCTTGCCTCCAGATGCATGCCACACGGCTCAGTTGTCCTACGGCTGGGCCTGAAATACTTCTTTTTAATTCACTGAAAAGGCACTCCTGAGCAGCAGGAGCACAAGCGACACACTTAGCCTGCCATCATTTGCTAAAGCACAGGAGGAGTTCAATCTCCCGCCTCTCTGCTGGGACTGCCAGGTAAAGCATCAGCGGCAGGTTCAGGAACTCAGGCAACTCTGCCTCCTGAAACGGCCCGAGAGCCCCGAGGAGCATGTGCTTTAACAGGTTTCAGTCCCTTTTGACTTGAACCGCGTTTGAACTTCTTAGCAGTGAAAATCATTCTATCCTGTTACTATTCCTCTGAGCAATTGCACACACGCCCCTTTTATTATTACGTTAGTGTAATTTTGTCTCTGACATTCCCCCGAGAGGAATTACTCATGTCCTGCTATTATTTATTTTACTACTAAGAGCCTGGTTTTTAGCAGTAGTTTTAATTAAATACCAATCCTCCTCCTTAATTAGGATCACCTTTATCTAGCTTGCTGTACTTTGTATTCTCCAGCAGTATCGTTTGCTTCCTCCTATTTATCCCTCCCTCCACCGCTCTCTCAGGAACTGCAGAAAAGCCCCCTCTCCCACCAAGTCCTATCAGCAAAGGGAAAGTAAAGAACCACCCCATGGAAGAGAATATGGTGCTTAACGCTGCTTATGCAGAATTCCACTTTAAATTGATGTCGAGTGACGCTGCCAAAAGCGGTGGCAATCTTCCATACTCCCCAAAGCCATGCTGTCTGCTGCTCTGCCCCGTGCACCAGCCGCGGCTTGCTGCTACTGCTGTCCCTCTCTGGTTTCCCTGCTCCTCTGTAGCCTTGCTTGCACACCGATTGCTCCCCTGCCCTCTGCTGCTGCATCTATCCTCTCCAAATATACTACTGAAAGTTGCCAAAGCAGGTTTTCTTTGGGAGTTTGAACTTCAGTGTGTCCACACACTGGGTAAACACCTCTTCAGAGTCTTTGCTGTCCCTGGGTAATGAATCGGCTCACAATGTATTCAAGACTTTAGTACACAGGATTCTTGGAAGCTGCCCTAGATTAACATTTTAAGAGTTATTCATTCATGCTCCCCAAGCGTCAGAGGCAGAACTGATGACTCCTGACTATGAAGTTGGCAGGAATTTCCTCATCTCAACTGTTTCTACAAAGTGGAATCAAACTGCAGCAACAGCATCCAACCGCATTAACTGCTCCAGCGCCTGGCAAAGCCAGCCGCGGAGACAGCATGAAGTTATGCAATGGCTGCTGGCACCAAACACCCTCCTGGCCATCGTTCCCTGCCTGAATATTGGGCACGAGTACCCTTCCCCAGGCAACCTCACCTAACCACTCAGCAGCCTTCACAGAGCGCAGCTTCCCCCCTAGGCACCACTCCGTTCCTTACCTCGCACGGGGAAGGGAAGAGGAGGCAACAAGTCAGAGATCGTTCTGATTTCACTTCTCACACACTTGCAAGGGTTTTTCCTCCTTCTCAGTTCTGCGTGCAGAAGTTTACTAACTACTCTTACTTCCCTAAACATAAGATGTTTTGCTTTTATGAGCACATTTTATTCCTTTTCCAAAAGCGAAATGGAACTGCATTCAAGTATTAAATCAATTAGAGTGCAAAGAGAAAGCGTAGACTCATGCCTTCACTTCCAGGCTCAGCAAGTGCATTCCTTAATGGCTCCAGCACCTTTACAAGATTCATGCTCTGCTGTACTTTAATCGAGGACTATAATTTATACACCGCAACCTAAGCATACAATTCTCAGTCTGGAGGGTTCCCAACTAGGAGGAGTTTCAGGTTTTGGTTTATACTGGGGAGGAGGGATGCTGATGAGAAAAGATTTTTTAGACGTTACTCACCAGTTTTTTCCAGAGCCATCTCTGTACGTTCAAGGTTTTTTTTTTTTCCTACCTTAAATAAGGCTTTTCAAACAAGTTGCCTACAGCCGGGACAAGGAGCTCTCTACTACTTTCTAGCCTCTCCACAAATAGTTTTCGACAGTGATAAACTGGTTGTTCAGGCGTAATTTGAATAGATGCTTTAAAAAAAAAAAATCCTATCTCCTTGCTCTTGTTTCAGTAGCATTTCTTCAAACCAAGCCCATTAAAAACTTTTGAGCTCAAGCTCCCAAGGCAGGAACCATTTTCATTTTGCCTCCTACAGAACAACAAGTACTCTATCAATGTTTAAAAGCACTAAACAAAATTAATAAGCTATAAGCTTATGTCTATTTACTAAATTTTACTTTCATTCACCCGCTGTCCCTACAACACCCATCATTCTACTATTTAAGCGCATGATCTAGAAGCACAGTCCATGGCATTTATTCACTAGAATACAGGCAGGCAAAAGGCAGTGTTAAAAGCCTTCCCCCCCGCCTCTTTTTTATGACTTTAGACCTCAGAAAATTAGTTCTTACTGGCTGATTTAAACTTCCAGCCTAAAAAGGGAGTGCCAGAGACATCAGAGATTTATCTCAGTTCTACAGCTTGGGAGGGTAAAAAAATTTTAGAAGTCATCTCAATTTTAGTGTTCAGAATGCTGGACCCTGTTTGCCCCATCTACCTCCCACAACAGGAGTCTTACCTTGAAAAAAAGATCTCCGAGAAATACTTGTGGAGTGAATTCAGTCCCTTCTTCCTTCTGACTGCAGGTTGCTGCTTGTCTTAAACATGGGAAACATCCCTTGCTTCAGGCAAAAATTCTCAGCAATTTCATCTTAAAGCTTCTTCAGAAAGATCCTGGTTCAGTCTCATACACATGCGAACACATCAAGCTCGCAGCTGCTTACTCACCAGCACTACCCTAATGCCAGCTGCTGTGGAGGAGTACATCAGAGTGCCACACGCCCCCTCTTCCTGGCAGTCAGCAGAGGTGTTAGAAGAATTCACCGAAGGTAAAATAGCCTCGCAATTGGAGGACGCAGAAGACCACAATGATAAATCCCATTAAAACCTTGCAGTTAAAACTGATGAGATACCGCTATCAAGATTCTGTAACGCAGTGAATCAATGCTTTCTGGGACCTTTTTTACCGTGGGCTGGTGCTGTGATCTCAGCAAAGAGGATGGGACTGTGTGTTGAGTGACGTTTTGCACAAAAGGCAAGAGCAAGATACCGATCAAGATGCTGGTGTATAAGGACTATACATGCATTTCCCCTCAACTAAGCCTTGAAATCCCAGGATAGTCGACTTACACTTCTCTCCGGGGTGGGGAGGGAGTTAACAGACATAGCAAAGCCTCACACTTTGAGGACCTGTGATTAGACTCCTGTGCCCTACAGAGGTACAAACTGCAGACTCTGAGTGGCAAACGCAGCATTATTCCATCGCTCAGGCAGACCACAGCGGTACGTATCAATCTGGTAAGCAGTCCTGTGTCCCTTTCTGGATACAAGAACTCTGTGGGCGTTGTGCTGATCTTGCATAACTTGCCTGCGTCCATGCCATGCAATTTCAAAAATGCAAAATATAATAGCAAGTTGACACTTCTGCAGGCTAAATTTCAGCAACAGATCTCATGGCACCCTGCAGAAGAAGGGAGGTAAACTGTTCTAAGGCTTGAGACTTCATAGGGATGTAAATTAGGACAGATTTATTAAGCTGATTGAAGCAGTCACAGCTTACACTGGGTGAAACTCTGCAGATGTAACCATTATGTTCCTGCTACTTGAGTCCCAAATGGAACCCAGCAGAATCCAATTCTGTAATCAAGACACCAAGTGAGACAGCTTCCCCCCACTGCAGTCCGTTTAGAAATCAAGTTAAAACCAGCAGGGCTGCCAGTGAAGCAATTAGGTATTTTCTATAGGTAGTCTGATAAAGAAGCCAGTTATTTACAGTTTCCTGGCACGTTAGTTACTTTAGTATTTCCTGGACAACATTCAGAAGGAGAATCACTGGGGGTTTTTGGTTTTGTTTGTTTTGTTTTGGTTTTTCATTAGAAAAAGGTGTTGTATCCAAAAGACAATTCATTTTTCTTGCTTTTAGAGTTGGCTTTTATTTCCTCACCTGGATAACCACAAGCACATTTTTGTGAACATTAGGTAACAAGAAAGCCTGCTGCTAATTCTTTCTCATCAGGGCCCGGGGAAAAATACAAGCTGTTGGGCAAAAGCTAAAAAACAAACAGAAAAGATGGAAGGAGGGAGAGAAAGGGAGTGAGACAATAACTCAGGAGTGAGTCAGTCATGCTCCTCCTGCTTAGTCACCTGTAGTGCTTCTCTCCAGACGCACCGGAGATGGAGAAAAAGATGCCTGCCTACCTTCCACCCACCTCCTCCTCCTGACAAGGACTTAGAAAAGACGAGATGGGGCAGAGTTTTAGGCGACAATCATTACAGATGCAAGCTTTCCAGAGAAGCAGAGCTGACAGTAGCCCGCTTGCTCACGTTTCCCACCTCCTCCTGTCGCCCCCCTGCACTATTTCTCAATTAAATCATCTTGAATCAACCTGTTCGTTTGCTGGTTTAAGTTTCTCTGATGGTGCCCTGCAGTTTTGACATCGCAGGGAGTTGCCATGGAGAAGAGGGTGATGTCATTGACACAAAAAGCACTGAATTTACAAATACGACGGGAACAGAGCTATTTATAAAGAGCTGCTTTTCTCCCCCTACTCTTTGCCGGGGTGGGTGGAGGCAAAGGCAGCAGTTCCATTCTTGATGTTTCTGTCAACAAGTCTCAGAAATGAATTTTCTTGTTAGAAAATATCCTGAGCCCGTGAATTTGCTGAATGCTGTCAGCTTTCGGACTTCATTCATTAGAGCTGGATTTAGCTTTCCAGCTCATAGCTGTTTTTGAGGTCAAATACCAGTCGTGTTTGTATAGTAACTTCTAGCCTGAAAAATCTAGGCAGCATTACCGAAATACAGCCGCTTCTGAAAGGAAAGACAATAGCACGTCCCAAAAAAGGAGAGGGGACAGATACCCTCTTTTATATGTAAAGGCTTCGTACTGCTTGTAATCACTTGGTATAATCACTGTGACTGTTGGTTTTGCCTTGACTATGTGGGGTGCCACTGTACGTTAACGCAACCCTCATATAATGAAACATTTAGTGCATATAAAAATTGCAAAGCACAGAAGAGCTAGAAAAGAGAAATTATAAACTTGGACATGAACAAAAGAAATATTTTAGAATGCATTTGGAATAAATTAGGAGGAATAAAGGGTGCTCTAAGAACATGACGGGAAGCTATCATAGATGTCAAAAGAGTATTATTTACGTGTATGGCACCTAAACCAAACATGTAACCATCTATCACACCAAAATCCGACAGGACAGTGGCATTCCTAAAAGCTGGATGCTACAAAGAATTATTTCACCAAGATAAAGGTCAAGGTCCAAAATTCCATTTTGAATACTATCTACTCAAAAAACCAGCTTAGTTTTCAGAGAAAACAGCTTGGATCTCAGCAGCTGGTAGAACAACTACACTCCAGTTTAAACAAGAGTATCAGTCTGAGATACTGTTGTCAGTCTGTTTTACTCTCTGGGTACCAATATAAAAAACAAAACCTATTTTGGTGAAACGTGACTGGTTGCATCGCACATTTCAACTGCCCAGAGCACCTCAGGGATAGGGAGCAACAGAAATTACTAGTCCAAATGCAAATTAGGAAACCAGCAACTAAACGGATCAAAGGGTTACCTTGTTTTTATGAATCACTTCTCCTCCACAGAAGTGAAACGTTTATAAATATGTATACTTAGATATGAAAATAGGCATAAAAGTGTAATACCAGTTTTATAAACAGGAAAACCCCAGGGCTTAGATGATTTGTCCAGCATCACATGCAAAGCCAGGAGCAATGCTGGCAGCGGAGGGTAGGTCTTCAGTATGGAACCCTCTTTGTCTCAGTAACACAAAACTACGACTGCTAGAAACATTAACAGGGCTTTGCCAAAACATCCACAGCTTCTGCAGCACAACAGCCAACAGCGTGGCTTTTACCGTAATGAAATAGCAAGAAGGTTCAGGAGAAGCAGCGTTTTCTTACCTCTCCTTTACAACAAGTCCAACTAATCAAACACCATTTCCAAATTTGCCGTCTCCCATTTTAAGAGGGCCAGCGTGAATTTACTTCCATGAGCCTCATCCAATGCAATAGCGTGTTCCTAATCGCACGGCAGTCGTTCTGCGTTTCCCCCTCCATCCATATTCCTAGGCATCTGTTTCTGGAAGGGATACTGATACACCAGGAAAGATCGCTGGGGAAACTACTATAAAGTTTAAGAAAGTGAAGAACGTTCCATATAGCGAAAGACCACAGAAACTTAAGCTTGTAATTGAGAAAGTTACGAAGCGATTTGCGGACAGTCTAAAAGTATATAGATATACTGCTCACTTTGCTAAAAATCTCCTCAGTTTAGCTGACAGGGAACAAAATAAGCGTTTTGATCTTGGTGCATGGAGCACGTGTAGCAGAAACGAGCGCTCATAAACAAGAAACGACGAAGCTGGCTCCGACATTCGATTGTGTGGGAATTATCTGCTGAAAGAACCGACAGCAGGATCA
>VZTV01031436.1:0-19875 GCA_013400875.1 Anhinga rufa
AATAAATAAATTATTTTTTTTTAGAGTTGAATAAAAGAATAATTTCTAAGTTCTTTTATTTCTAAAAGAATAATTCAGTAAATTCAACACAGAGTTTCTCTGATGTCCTCTGTTCCTACTCCTTATTTGAAAGTGTGGTTTCAGCCAGCATCCAAATGATTTTTAACTACCCAGCTGAATTTCTGATCTATGATCTGTATTAACTCTTTGCAGCCCAGTGATAACAGCAGACTCTTACAAAGTTTTGCTGTAGGCTTTGAATAATCTTCAAGCCATGGTAAAAAACGCTGTCCATATTAAACAGTTCAGGCTTCTGAATCGATGACAGCAGTAGCACAGTTGAGCAATACTGATTTATGGGAAGTGTTTCTTAAAGTCAGCTGGCCATTCTGTATATCAGCTCTGATTTAGGCTCCAGTCTTTCTAGTCAAGCTTTATATTTGTTGAATTTCTCCTACTCAGGCTAAATCTGGACTGCTAATGGTCTGCTTAAATCCATGCCCAAAGTTCTGCCGCCATTTTGCAAGGAGCCAGCGCTCCTGTAGATTACTGTGAGTCTGCAGGAGCCAGAATTTCTTAAATAAAAGATGGGTGTTCCTAGTTCCCAGAAGTAAGGCAGCTGCAAGGTGCTTTAGCAATGGAAAGCTCCTCTATTAGACAACATTTTTCAGAATACAGAGGATTTTATGTGTTTGCCATGAGCAACAATGAAAATATCACAGAGATGATATGTAGAAAGTGCCTGAGATGATCTGTGGAAGTTCATCTTACCTCAGCAGATGGGGCAACACTGTTCTCAGCTGCTGGCTCTTCAAAAAGATCCCGCTGAAGTGAAGAAGGGAGAGGATCAGAAACAGAAAAAACAGGCTTTTGTGAGTCAGTTATGATTGCCTGAGCTTTCTTACGCTTTTGCTGTCTTACTGTTGAGACTCATCTCGAGCAAAGCTTCTTCCATTTTACTGTATTTTTGCACTCACATTGTTCTATTTCTCTTCCCAGGTTATCTTCAAAGGGGAGAAAGGGAAAGGAAGAACTGGGGATATTGGACTAGATGACGTGATCTTGAGGAGAGGACGCTGCTCTGAAGAGCATTAGCAAAGACAATGGACCAGCACAGTCATCTCCTCTAGCCCCCTCATGCTATTCCTACCAAGCTTTGAAATGGAACAGCATGAAAAAGAAGAAAAAGTTGGAGAGTGACAACTTCTTAGTGGTCTGCTAAGTGCAATCTCACTGTAACCTCACTTAAAAACATGGAGAGCACCTCCCACGATTCAGGAACTCCAATCCCGTGCTGGTTGTCTCTCTTAATCCTTACCCCTAAATCATATTTTGTATGTAATAGCTTTATCCCCTGCTAAGCCTGGTGAGTGCTCACACAAAGAGCACTTGTGAAAAAGGGAGAATTAATTACAAATGGTGGTAAACGAAAGCTCCAGCTCAGAAAGTTTTAGTGTTAACTGATATTCATTATCTTCCCGTAGGGCTACTCTTTTGTTGATTAGATTTGATAGACAGTGGGATTGATCTAGCTTCAGAGTCACCTCACATTAGCAGAATCCTGGACCTGAACTATGGCTCACTGCCACTGACCTTTGAAGAAGGGTTTGCTTCATATTAAATAGCATTTATTTTGGTGTTGCATCTATATTAACAAAAAGCAGTTATATAGAGTAGGCACTGCATCCTGTAATATCGCTACTGCTATGTTTTGTGCATATGTGTATGGTCATTAACATATTTATGTTTTTAACATTTACAGACTCTAGTTGCAAGGTAATTGGCAGCTGTGCTTTCTTATTGTACAAGACAGGAGTTCAACACATTCTTTGATCCTGCTGGTTGTTTCAATAGATATGTTACCGAAGTCAGTTAATGGTGCTCATTGAAAAATGCTGGTGCAGTTTTTCATGTTGTAATATGCTGAAGGCAAAAGACCAAACCCTTACCTGATGTAAACTGGCATCTAATAATGCTGTACGAGTTCGCATCTAGCTCAGGAGCAAGCCCTAAAGGGCTCTCAATCCTGCAAGAAACTCCTGGTTCAGTAGAAGACTGAGCAGTCTGGAGAAGATAACTTTCATCTTTTAGGACTGAGCCCGCTGACGCTGCCAGGACTGTTCCCTTCCCACAGGTGGTATGGGCCTACGCATAAGCAAAGAGGGCAGCTGCATTAATGCTGCGTGAACAGACCGTGAAATGCCTTGAGTGATCTTTGTCAAACGTCCCTGTTCCATCCGACCCTTCTGTATATATAAACATTTTATTCTTCACAACTAGAACACCCATTAGCTCTAGCTGGAACAAAATATTTATCAGAACTTTGGACTGATTTTTTAGTTACGTATCATGCATGTGGTGCGCAGTTTCCCAGGGAATTCTTCTGTTTGGTTTGGGATTTTTTAAATGAGGAACATCATCATTGCTGCTAACGATTCTAAATTTGACAAAGTAATTGTAACGTTTAAGAAAATGACAGAAGACTGATAAAATGTTGTTAGTGGCAAGGCCTTAAAGCTTCAAAAATGTGTATATATAGAAGAAATAGGTCTCAGATCTTCTAAATACTTAAATACAGTGTAAAATAAATGTCGGCTTCATATCGTGTTACAAAACCATCATAAAAAAAATAATCATGTTAAGCCTTGAACGAAGTCCACGGAGACAAAATTACAAGACCATTAGAGGTCAGATTCCAAATGCCCATTTCTGACAAAGTACTGTTTTGAAAATATTTCTCCAGTTTGTCCCCTGGGACAAAGCACAGTCTGCGCTGCAGAAGTTCATGTGACCAAACAGTCTCCTGCAAAACTGTATCAAGAAACATTCTGAAAAGGAAAACACAACACATTTGTTGTAAAAAAACCAAACATTTTTAAACTGTTTTGCTTCAAATATGATCATGATCTTTTTCTCTTACATTACTTTGTAATATGGCAGAAATATTTGTGAATAGTTGAAATAACTTGTCCTTATTTTAAAGTAATCAGTAAAGGAGGCTGTCACTTGCTACTAATTGGAAGTCTTGTTTTCATTTCTGGATCAGAAGTCTCATTTGTATGGCAGTGAAATGAACCAAAAGATGACAATTCAACCAAAGTGAACTAGCTTCTGTTACCAGATGTAAAAATAAAAGTACATTTCACTGTAATGTCATTAATACATATATTTTAAAAGGGAGAGTGATAATATTCAGCCTAGCTTTTTTAAAGAACAGTTGCACAGTTAATTGAAGAGCTTCTGCAACGTGAAACGTCCATTTTACAAGGAGCAGCAGCTACCGTATTTCCGCACACTACTGAACCTGCACGAACTTTTCATTCTTTGGCATCTAACAAGATTAACACATTTTGGTCTGGTTCATCTGCAGTGGATGAAGATGGGCTTTACCACATATTGCTACGGCTGTCTGAGATTGAGACTCCCTGGTTAAAATAGAAATCTGTCTCCTAGCTATGCAAGACTGAAAGAGTTGTTTTGCCCCTTTCCAAATGGCCCTTAGAACCCAGAACTTGACTGAATTCAGAAGGTAAGCAGAAATAAGTACTCAGGTGACACAAGGAGGATTTGGGGTCTCTGTTTTATGACCGTATATCATCATTATAATCAAACAAGTAACACCGTACAGCCTTGTTAACAACTGAGGTCTCAGGTGACAGTGGACGTGGAGCTAGTCTCTGCGAGTCTGGCTCTGAAGGAGCTGCCACGGCTGTAAGTCACTCACCTCTGCAGCCGGTTCTGCCATGACGCTGTATGTGTCACCCTCCTTCAGCGTTTCTGAAGAGACATGGCGTGGTTGGTCAGCGGTTCTGTTGTGATGAGCCTTCTCCAGCTCCATGCAGCCACGCACCTCAGCCAGGAGCGGGCTGATACTGCCGTTTTCGTGTGAGCCTCAAGAAAAAGATGAGAACGTGGCCTGAGGCCTTCCTATGAAGTAGGTTATAACTGCCCTTCCTGCTTAGGGATTAATAAATAGGTAACCCTGCCAAAAGAAATTCCTGCTTAAACACTTAGGCAAATAGAGGAAATTGCACTAAATTAACATGAAAACATTTACCAAATGTACTGTATAACCTCTTGCCAGCCTATAAGTTAATGTTTTAAAAAGACAAGTTAAACTTTTTTCCAAAAAAAGATTGAAAATAAAGATTCTTCATAAATTACAGGTCCCGTGACCAGTGGTGGTGTGCATTTCCTGCATTTGCTGGCATCAAAGAGTACAATGGAAGGGACTGATAGAAGATTTTGGTTTCCAGGTTCCATTCTATACAGTCACCTCCCCTCTCACCAGAGCCATGTCATTAAGTCACTCGTGAGTGCGTTCAGTACATTACTGTAGACTTGGAGCTCAAAACATTGGTTTTCATATAGTTGGTGACTGCAACAACCACCCTAATAAGAGTCAGATCAGCCATGAGAAGACAACCCTGGGCAGAACGCTCATGACAGCAGCCTCCATCTCTGTCCTCATGGAGAAAGGACGTGACAGTAGCACCTGCCTCCAATCCAAGCGCCAGGTCTCTCTATACGCCCCATTATAGGTTGTTCCTCCCTGCAAATGAGGCATGGTAATTGTTTCAAAGACTGCTAAAATCAGAGACTTTGAATCAAGCTATGCATTATGACAGTCACCTTGAAACCTGGTCACTCTGCATTTAAAGAGATACAACAAGATAACCTATAGCTGTCTCTCTTTAAAATTTTAGTTGTGAATGTTAGAAAGTCATTGATTGTCAACTGAGGCCCAGTTAAATCCTATGCAATTTTTATTTATATAGATCTATATCTCAAACACAAATTATCAAAGCTTTCCTGGTAGCTAGAACACTTTCTTACCTGCTCTTTCATCCCGATGTCCTGCAGTCACACAAGGTTTTATGACTTCAGATTTTCCACAACAATATTAAAAATAAAAATCATCAAGACGAGCCAATGCATCGGTGCAAACCTGCACCTTTAGAAAGAAATAATAGACGTTATGGTGGTAACTTCTAGTAGTGGTGGTTTGAAAGAACACAGAAACCTCCTCATGCTTTGACAGTTATTGTGTTCTCAGAGCACACCTACTGCTTCACGCTGACCTAGTGATAAGTGAGGAAATGCTTTATTTGGTTGAGAGGAAGATGCCAACGGACTGAAGATCTTCAGAGGCCACAAAGACACCTTTAACAGTACAGACTGAAGCACCTAGAGAGTTCAGACACCAGCTCCGTGTAGGTTTTCAGGTTTACAAGCTCAAAATGAATCAAATCACATTCTAGCTGCTCTGCCTTTACCAATTCTCCTTATGCACTTGGATGACCTCTTCCAAGCCCAAACCCTGCTCCTTTGCTTTGAAACAAATGGTCCTCTAGACAGTGCTCTTGCTGGTTGCTTTGTGCTATTTTTTGAAAAACTAATGGCTTATTTTTTATTTATGTCTCGTCTTAAACTTAACAAACAGCCTGGGATCGGAGAAAAAGGATAGCAGTGTCTTTTCACAGTAAATAACCCAGTTACTGGAACTGAGTGCTCACAGTACTGTTCACGTTAGGCTGCCTTTTTTTCTCATAAGAAATCTCTAATTTAGCTCCCAAGAGCAGATGGATATGCTTACACATGCTTGATACATGTCACAAGTTACTAAGAAAATGAGGGGATATGTGTGTGTCAAACAATGAAGCAAAGTGGACCTGAATGTTCTGGGTAAAGACAGAAATAATTCCCTGTGCTATAGATCAGGCACTCCCCATCATTAATCCTCAGGATGTGTCCCAATAGCTGTTCAGAATCAACCAATTCTTCCTTTACTCTTAGTAATATTTAGCCTCATTCTGTAGCACATGGGCAGATTTTTGCCTCTTTACTAATTTCCTGTAATTGAGCTATCAAAGGACTCCCCAAGAGCCAGGAACAAGGCTCCGTTGCCATCAAACCACTCTTCTGCAGGCATCGCAGGCGCCACGTCCCTAGAGCAAAAGGGCCATCGCTCCGGCACCTCTGTACTCTAAGTACCGGGAAACATCGTGTGTAATTGCACAGACTGTGTGGGGGCGTGTGCACACGCGTATTGCACCCAGCAGGCCGAGGCCAGTGCTAAGTATTTGAGCAAGGAAGCCGAGTGTTTATCTAGCACAGAGAATAGGGTCGCCCCCCTCGGTGATACAGCCAAATCCTGCCTTCCTCTGACCACAAGGTACTACAGCACTTTTCCAGTAATTTTTGTTAACCTTCTACTTTATGACTTTTTACCTTCCGTTCAGGCCAGGAATAGTCCTCTTTCACACTCTTCTCCCAGGTTTTTCCTCATCAAGCATTTCAACAGCCCATGCTCTCATTTCAGACTCTCATCCAGAATCCTTTTGATATTTATTCTGAGTTTGGCAAACACCTGGGAAGACAAGGTACAGCGTGTACTCAGAACGATTTTACTGCATTTGCATGCCACGCCACTGCTAAAGTTGGGGATTGGCACTTAGAAGGGATTTCAGGGAGACACCATCATTGCTCTGATACTACTGGTGCCCCAGCAGAAGTGGGGGGACCACATCACCTTTCACTTGCCTTTTGCCTCTGCCCCCCCTTTAGGTCAAAAGCTCGAAGAAATGGACTCACCAGATTTCCCCCCGTCAGGATGGTCCAAGACAGAATTCCCCCACGTGTGAAGCAAGGTTATTGTGGCAATTTACTTACTTACTTACTGCAAGCAACAAAACAAAGCCTTCCAAAGAAAATTGGCTTTGAAACAACAAAAGAACTGGATGTGTATCATAGCGAGTGCCTGTCTTTCTCCTCTGCAAGGAAGCTGGTAATGTTAAGCTTCCAAAGACAATGCAAAACCTCCTGGGTCTGGTGGCACAGTCATGTAATATTCCACTTGGTTTAAGAAAGATTCTTCTTTCAAAATGGCTCAGTTTGCAATAAAATCAACTTAACAGAAATTAAGTCTTCATGAACTCCACAGAGGCCACCGCTTTATCAGTCAATTAAACACGCCTGGGACTGTCCTCTGGCCCCGAGGTTACATAGCACATAATACCTGTATCCATACTATTAAATCCCCTGCTCCCAGTGGGGTGTCGGTGTGCAGTCCTCGCTGCTGGCCCCGGGGTGAGCTGACTGCCTGCCATAGCAGGAGCTGTCTGGAGCAGGGCTGGCTGGTGCGGGGTGACACCGTGCCAGCGTTTGTTGGGAGAGCTGGAGCCCACAGGGCTCAATGTCGCTGCAGGCCCCGACTCCCTGGAATGGCACCTGCAGAAACAGCCCTGAACTCACCCAGCCACAACCCCACCTCACAAGTCCTGATTTAAGACACCAGGGGTGTGCCCTGCGTACCATAGGCAGGTGAAGAGGGGGCTCTCTGAGGACACAGAAGTGTGACATGAAGCGTAAAACACATCCCTTCCTTCAGAAATGCTCTGCCAACTCTCTGATGCAAACGCACACAGTTTGCCTCTCAGCTGCACAGCTGGCCTGCTCTTAGTGTGGCTGCTCTGCAAAAAGTACTTCACAGACCGACATATACAACAGAGCCAGCAAACAAGAAACCAGGTATCAGAAGCCAGAGCTAGGGCAGGTGGCCTCAAAGCAAGAGGAGTGAGCACAGGGGAGGGGGGAGAGGCCGCTGTCCCCTCCTGCCCCATGCACCACCTCCTTCCGCACAGACACCACCGATGCCGAGATGCAGGTGTGGGACACTCGCAAAAATCCCTATGAATAAAATCCCAAGGATGCTCATACCCACCACCCCCACACCAAGGTCCCGTCCCTAGCCAGGGTTGGGACTGGTGTCAGACATGATCACACCTTCCTGTACACACAGGCAGCTGTGTTTCTTGGCTGTACCTCTAAAGTGCTCTTGGCCCACGCAGCGTTCTGATGAGAAGAAGGAAGAGTTGCTCTCGGTCCCCCTCCTGGCGCGGCCCTCAAATGGTGCCCTGCCAGTCTTCCCCCTTACCGCCCGCTCCCCATCCACAGAGGAAGCACAGCCGGAAGCCCCACAGACACTCCCGCTGGAAAAGCTGCACAGCCTACTCCTAAAACGCATTTTCCTCAGATCCTGTGTCTCAGTTTGTCACCCAGCTGCTCCACAGTGGTTCTGCCAAAAAAAAAAAAAAAGAAAAAGAAACCACGGCCAATTTAAGGTATGTTTTTACATTATTTTATTCCCAGATGGGCACAATAATACACATCTAGCACAAGGGCCCACAGAAGAAAGATGAGCAGCCAAATGTATACGCTGGCATGTGATCGGTAACAGATCAAAGGCAACATCCAAATCTTAAATTAAGAAAAAAAAAATCCTGGCTGACTTAAAAGAACAAGTCTCTTGCCTATTATTTCACTCCAGAAGATGTTGGAACTTACTCATTGGATCTTAATACCAGTAATTTGGGATGCCAAGTGCATGTAAACTTTCTCCCCTTTTTCCAGACTTTTCCATCTAGATATAAATACTGAGAGTGGCATAGAGAAATGCACTCTCACATCCCTCGCTTCAGGTCTAGGGCAAGAGCAAGAGCCCCTCATCTGGGAGCTCACGTGACATGTGCCTCCTCAGCTGGTGACGACCACACCAGAGTTCTCAGCAAAGACCATCCCCTTTGACTTCCATCCCTCTCAAGTTCTGACTTAGCTCAGGAAACGGCATCTTCCCTCAGTTTCTTGGGCCAGGTGGAGGACAGAAGAAGTTGTGATCCCATAGGGTTCTTCAAGGTCTCCATGCCCAGATGGGATGGTTAGTGTTCTCAAATATCAAATATTCTCATTATAGTCCAGGGGACCCCTTTAGTCACTGTGCCTTGGAGCATATAAACATGGCTCGAAGACACTGAAACTGCTCACTAATATTAAACACCACAACTCTATAATGTACAAGAATTTACACAGCAGCCAGGCACCTTTATTGCATAGTTAGAGGCGTCATTAAACTGTGAGCAATTCAGTTACCCTCCTGTCATATCCCACTGGTTTTATCCTGCTTATAAAAAGACATATTAATTGGCTGCTGATTGCTAAAAGCGAGTGATATTTAATTACCCATAAGGTACATCAGGCAGTTTTGCGGGGTGTTAGGAGACCTCGGCACTCTGGCAGCATAGCTGTGTATTAGCAAGCAGCCCCGGCACACTCACAGGCTCACTGGGAAGCTCACTGTAAGCTACTCTGCCAGCTTTTATTCGAGTAATTTGTTTGCCAAATAAAGATTATGAGACTAGGGCTTGAAAAAACCATTTCATTAATATGAAAAACAGGCAGAAAAAGTACATGGTACGTCAAGGGATGCCTTCATCACCTTACGGCCTTTGATCCGCTTACATACGTGAGGAGAGGGCTAGACAAGAATTGTAAGGGTCTGTTTTTGGACAGCTCAGCCACAGAGCTCCAGTCCACAGGCCTCTCACTCAGGCTCTTTGTAACACTGTTCCTCATCTTCTGTTCAGCCTCCCAGGATACCACTTAGTCCAAAGAGCATGTTTGGCATCGCAGCAAACACACAAACAATGACGAACCCCCTGCGGCTGGCTGGGACCGGGTGGTCCTGAATGTGTGCATCTCTCTCCATTTTTCTCTCAAGTTTTGTCATAGCTGTGTTACTAAAGACACCAGGCAAATTCAAACTTTCATATTGCTTGATGGAGGTAGGGAGGAGATTATCCTTTCCAGACATGCAAGTCTGCTTCCTTCCCAATGAGGGACCCTCAGCAGAGGAGACCCGTTCAGTACCACCCTCCGCACTACCTGCTCTGACTGAAAGCCCCTGCGTACTGCAACTAGGTCCCAGCGCACAGGTAGCAAATGGCACAAAAACCCCAAATAGGGCAATATCCTGAGCATGTGGCAAACAGATCTGAACTACGACTCGTCAAGAGGCAATGGGAAGCACAAATGGGGAATACAAGCAATCCTGCAACTGCACTCACTGGTATGGGACTGCAAAACAACTGGACTCCATTTCTGGCCCTGAAATGCACCGACAAACATTTCAACTGGTGAGTTTTCCAATGGCCGGCCTGCCTGGGACGGCCCAGGAACACAGCATCTCCAAACCACACGAGGCTGCCAACAGTGACTACAAGGTAATCTTGCAGCATGCAAAATAATACGTGAGGGGGATTTTTGAACCTCACTATTAAAAACATTCTTGGAATGATGGCTGCGTCCCGACACCCAACATGGAGAACCCATGCTTCATGTCTCAGTGGCAGGGCAGCAACTCCTTTAGGGGATGTGTACAGACTGCACTAACGGGCTCTACCCTTTGATGACCACGGTTTTGGGAAGACAAACGTCTTGTACCTGTAAGGGAACTGTACGGAGCTGCCACAGAACAGGCACAGGCTGCTCCAGTGGTCTAGGGCTTCGCCCACCAGCCCTTCAGCCAAGGGGTGAGGCTGCCCGGGAGCTCCCCAAACGTGTTCAAGGGACCAGTAGGAATTTTCTCTGTGCACCTCCCCACATCCCTGTTTATACTGCCGCAAGTAAGGTGAGTAAACTCACGCATGTGGCAGATAAGAGAAGTAGGCAAATGCTTTTTTCATGCACTCAGAGGTAGGTAAATGCCATTTACTTGAACTTACTCGCAGATGCTACTGCCACACGCTGTCCTCTTGATACACAGAGACAGGTCAACTAGCCTAACGTGCAATAGCAGATAGTTAAACGCAGCAGCACAATTAAAAGCCTCCATTATCCAGCATTACTGAATAGAGGAAGCTTATAAACAAGTTTAACTCGTCTGTAACTTCTAGCAGCCTGGACCTCTGACTCGGCCCTCTTGCCACCGCTGAAGGTGAGGTACGCTGAAGACACTTTGGACCCAGCCGCCATTGGCACAAGATCAGGTCATTTGTTAGTACCACACAAAACACCTTGCTTCTGATTAAAATGAATCCTCTTAGCTGCTCAGAGAAATGACCCTCACTCTCTCCCGAAGGAGCTGCTGGATAGGGCATCTATAAGGCCGCTGTACAGAAAGCCAAGAAAACCAAAAACACATTACAAAGGAACTTGGGCAGCCATGAGACAAGCAAGTAGATCAGACACTGGTGAAGTCACCATTCTCCCCGAGCTGTTCATACGTGATTTATCTCAGTTGCTAGTTAATTTTTAACAGGCATTTCCCCCGTCCCTTGCCAAGCAGTTGGCAAACTCACTGCAGAAGAGCTGTATGTGCTCCAGTAACAAACATCCAAGCAGCGTTTCAAAGCGGATGTACTAAATGGAGTTCTTACTCCAAGTAAGAACTGTTGTTTAAAATCCTATTTCTCCTGTACCTGAAAATGAACAAACACTTTTGCCTACATCAAAGGACTGAAATGCAACATCCCTCCCTTCTCCACTATATTCTGCTTTGTGCTACAGCTTTTTTTCTTCCTGCGTAGGTACAACATGTCATTCCCATCTCCTACGCAGAGTGCTCTACAAGGCTCCAAAGTGGATTCTTTAATTAAACAACAGCTACCAACATTCAAAGTCTTTTACAAAGTGCATTTGCACCAACACTAAACCAGGGCAGCATTAGGGCAAGACAAAGGGAGAGCCTTTGCAGCCTTACATTNCGCAGAGCCCCACGCAGAGTGCAAAGGCACTGCCCACTGCCCAGCAGCAGCCCCCGAAGCTAACGGTACTCCTGTACCAGGGGTCCCAGTGCCAAGTCAACACCAGTCTGGATAGGCCCTAGATGTGCCATTTTCCCCCAGTGGGTGCTGCTGGGATAAACCAGCATGAGCACAGCTTGTGTTAACCCAGCTGTGCTGCCCCGTGCACACATGCTGGCTTGCTTGGGTGTCTCTGCACGGACTGACGGCAGGCAGCCGTGGGCATCACAACACCCGCACCCCTTGCCGCAGCGGGGTTTCCAACTCCTGGCAGGACCCAATCCTGATGCCACTGCCCCTGGCTTCAGGTAGAGCTGGAGTCCCTGGTGTAAACAGACTCAAAACAAGTCTCTACAAATCAAACTGGAAGGAGCCCCGTTTGCTTCTGATGTTTGGGCAGTCCACAAAGAACAAACACCTGAACTTACACAGCCTATCAAGCCTGCACTACCCACCCCACAGTGCCGAGGCAGCCCTAGCAGCTGGGATCCTGATGGGTGCCCTTGACCTACAGCAGGAGAGCTGGCACTGGTGGGGGTTCTAAGCATAACAAGTCTTTGATTAAGCACCAAGTAGCTAAGGATGTGAATTCAGAACTGAATTCAGAGCATTCCTTTATCTTGCCTATGGTAAGCGTGTGTGTGCTTTGGAGTTGGATGCACTCACTGCAGCATACCATGGGGGGGGACAGCTCCCCATCTTCCACACAAATTGCTTCCTCTCCCCCCACCTTTTCCTCCTCTTCCTCTTCACACAGATCTCAAAGCTTCGCAACTGCACTTTTTCCTCTTACCCTCCAGTTTGTTGCAGGACCCCAACTTTTTTCTATCCTCCAGCTCCATATTGCTGCTGTAGTCTTGAGCTTTTGATGAAGAACAGCCTATCAAAGCCTTTATCCTCAGCTGCATACTTTTAAGTTTAGGCCCCCTGTCTACAAGGAAGGTTCACGTTAGGTATAAAGCACTGCACCTGGCAGTGTTTGCCAGATCCTGCCCAAACCCTAATGGAGTTTCTTTGCCTCAGGACCTGCTGAACCCAAAGACTCTTTTCTCTGGCACAAGAGGCCAATTTACTCCGGGAGATAAATATTAAGCAAGCAGGAATTTTTTGACTGTAGGAACTAAGAAACTAGAACTTTTTCCTGCAGCCACAGCCACACCCCTTGTGCCTGCAATGCTGAGCTATTTTTAAAAAATTAATTCCTGTGGTATTTTCCTAATAGCTATAAAGCAGCAGGGCATTCTCTCAGACACGCTTTGCTAATATTACTCCATCTATGCCTCGTGACTATGACCTTCCAAATTCAGAAAGATTAGCCAGCTGTCAAGAGGAAAAAAAAAAAAAAAAAAGAAATTCTTCTCTTTGTAACCCTTCCTCTATCACTTGTTTTCCTTGGGCAGCAGCTCAGACCTGGCAGGAAACCATCTGTTAGTTCCTGCCCTAAGACTCCTTCACATCTTGGAAATGTCCAAGTCCTGAATGTTGCAACTTGGACCTTCTGCATACAAAAAAAAAAAAAAAAAAAAAAACTTGTACCTCTTGTCAATGTTTCATCAAGCAAAAACATTGAACCAAAACGCAAGTGAAGTACTGTTGCCCATCCATGTAACAACACCACTTTCTATACCTGAAAAAATAACATTTGTAACTTAAAATGACCAAGGGGCACCAACATCAGCCACTCCAACAATCATACTGTTCTCCTAATCTCAGGAAATGACAGGTAAATTGCGTTTGTGACTTTCCTAGTAATTCTAAGAAAAGCAAGAAGCCCATAGCAAATTATGATACAGACCTGTATCAGCTTGGGGACCTCTTGTTAAAACAGCATTCCGAGACAGAGTAGTTAGATGTTCTTTCTCCTCTGTACTTGTTCCCTGGTTTAAAATACAGAACAACATTTTCCCTAAGACCATGTAAAGATAAACAAAGATTAAAATTAGGGCAAATATCTCCTTCCCCTGATTTCACTGTCTGAACCCTCACTAAACTCCTCAGTAAGCAAGGTCAGTCCCCATCTATTTTCTATTCATACAAACAATTTATTTCTGCTTGCCCATGGTCTGTGCCTGGGGAGAGCACTCCCAAGCAATCCACCTTTCACTCCCGGTTCCTGACCCCATTCCTTTTCTCCCATCCTCTTACATTTTCCAGCCTTCTGCCCAGCTACTAATGGTGGAATCAGCTTTTTCCTGCCTGAGCCAAGAGAAGAGGCAGTGGCAACGTGCCCTTATGAAGAGGAAGTTGCCTCTTGCCATGTTTTCTACCTGCCAGAGCAAGTCTGCAGCTGTCCATCCTCCTCGCCCTAACCCACTCTGTTGCTGCTGCCCTCAGCAATGCTTCTAAAGCCACAAGATGTGGCAAGATCCGGAGCAGCCTCTCGCAGCTTGGGTTTGCCTCTTGTCACACTCCCCTTGCTACTGCAAATGCAGCCTGAGCCAAAAGGCTCTTTCAAGTCAAAACCTAACTTACTGACACACAATGAGTCCAGCAACTGGTAACAGCGGATTTTGAAATTTAAAAAATGTCCCCTGCATGTTAATACTCTTTTCCCTCTACTTGATAAGTCCATCTTCAAACTCTGTCCTACAAGGAGTGTTGAAATAAGATATGGTGAGATACGTGCAGGTCAGAGCCTCACCCACTGGCACAGCCCATCTGTGCCACCTCCCTCCTGGAGCTCAGCTACTGATGACTTCAGAGATGGCAGGGCTAAGGTTAGTGTTACTGCTATGCTACGAAAGTACATTCACATAAATTCAGCAAAGTTATAATAAACGTCTTAGTTCAAATGGTGCTATGCTGTTTTTTCATCAGCTGAATTTCCAGCCCATAAATTCTAGCAGCATTAATTTACTCAGAAATAATATTTAATTCTCATGTACATGTATGTCCCAATCAGAAAATTTACTACGCTTCTTCCACGTCAAACTTAAGGAAAAAATAGGTGATGGGTTGCAGAGCTGTCTAAAGCTGAACACTAATAATTGCTGGATAAGAAAACAACAAACAAAAAGTTATCAACAACTTCTGGCTAATTTCAGAGGGCAAAAGGGAAGGACTTCATTCAACAAAAACCAGCAAAATCCCAAGAGAAAAAACTATGCATTTTTTTTCCTCCAGTCAATATTGCTTACAATCATTCCAGTGGTTTATCTACATTGGTAATTATTTGTTCTCCCAGGCATTGGAAATAAAAAATACCTTTGCTGTCTCTGAACAAGCTACAGGGAAGTGCAACAGAAGACAAGCCGAACGTGCCTCTAGCAGGCAGCCAATTCCAATACTGCACCTTTGTTTATATAGGAGGAACAACACAGATATACAGATATTTTTAATACATATATCACACATATATATATATTTAAAATATATGCCTATTCATGCATTCAGGTAAATATATAAGAAGGGTTGCTTCAGAAGTGCTGCCAAGGCTGGTCAGTGGTGGGAAGGCAGGACCTCCCGAAGCCCTCCCGGGGTCTTGCTGGGGGAGCGGGCACTACCTAAGAAGGAAGAACCCCCTCTAGTGCCACTTTTTCCCCATTTCACAGGTGCAAACCTTCAGCAGTTTATCGGGCTCTGCTTGTTATAACAAAAGCCTTCAGTCTCCTGACATTTTCAAAGGGTTCAGAGAAACATAACATGAGCTAGTCAAAAATACCATGTAGAGGGTGCATACACACCCACCCCACTCTAAGCCAAAATCACAGAAAGCAAAGTTTGTACAGCCTAATAGCTCATCCTGCCTATCCCCACTCCCCTGCAGGACTCCTCTGAAACAGTATCTGCTCTGTTCCTTGCCTGGTCTGCTTTGAAAGCCCCCGGTGACCCCTTCCTCACAGCAGGCATGCAGACTGTACCCCTGTGTATGCCCACACTGTGCCTGGCACAAAGAGGCTCTGAGCCGAGCCAGGCACCTCCAGGTGGAACCTGATGTAAACGGATCCTGGAGAGCTCAGGCTGCAGTACTTTTCCTGACCTTCAGCCAGAATTTTTGCTTCAGCTAATTTGAAACTCCTCCTCTTGGGAGACTATCCAAAACGTCTTTGTACAATTCAGGTTGTGTCTTAATCACCTGGCCAAACCTAAGTCCTGCAGCTCTTTTGATCTTTCCTGGTTAATCAAACTTCTTGGTCGCTTTGCCATTTTTGATGCTGCTCTTAGGATTCCTCTCACATACAGTGATCTCCTCCTACTTCAGGCAGCTGCAGAGCACCAGGCAGCATGATAACTGCAGACAGCAGCGTGTTCCCACAGCTGACACCGATAACACCAGTGCAATGCTCAGACAGGGCTCACCAGCCGAGCACAGGAGCCCATGCCGAGCTCCCTGTTGGTACGGCTAGACTGCTTTTGAAATTGCAATAAGATAAGGTCTGTCTGCGCCATCTTGCAGCGTGGTCACACCATTTTATCACCCATTCCATTTCCAAACATCAGTACACAGTCATCTGCCTGCTTTGTTCATGGCACAGGCAACATCCCCCTGCAACTGCTTCTATGGCAACTTCAAGTGTCAGAGTGCGTAAGTGCACCCAAAGCCCACTGCCAAGCCATTCAGTTACAGCCCTTGCTCCCCTTTTAGTCTGTGATCAATCTATTTCCCACAGGCTGAGCGAATCAGAGGCAGGGGCTTTTAAAGAGAGAAGAAAAAATGATCAAGAAACAAAGGACAACATCCAGGTAATGCAGGCAAACCACCACCACCGGTATTTTGGCTTTTTGGTGGGCAAATTCCACATGTCTCAAATTTCCCCTGACACTGAACAGTTACACAGTGGCATTTTATATTAAAAAATAATGCAAACTATATCACCAATCCTACTGTATAAAGTAACAGAAGGTTACAGACTGTGCAGTAAGTAGCTAGGCAATGAGGCTTCCTGCGTGACAGTTCTGCGATATTTTGACACTGTGCCAAAGCCTGACAGCAGGCCTGGATTACTGCCTCTTAGCGATGCCTCTAGGCTGTTCTTCCTACCACACAATTCATCACTGTCCTACTGTTAGCATCAGCACACCCTGAAGGCCAAATGCCAAGTTTTGGGTCAGGGTGTGTTTCACACTACCTTTGTGTTGATGCTAAAGTGGTGCCACAAAGTGGTGGGAGAGGATGCATCCGGCTCTCAGGCTAGAAAACAACTAAAGAATTGATGGAGAAAATCCTGTGCCACTGTAATAGAAAGACTGCTTTGGGAAAGCCAATATTGCCCAAATAGGTGGTGCTGTAATAATTAATAAACTTTTATACTGTGCCATAGTGATCCATGAGAGATCTTACACTAGATGCTGTACGAACAGGGAGATTTCTATTCAGGGAAATCCCACCTCTTATGTCATTTGCTTAAACAGACAAAACCCCCGAAAGAGTGTTTTCATCTCTTCTTTAGGATACTTTTCATCTAACAGATTCCATTCAGAGAGCGTTGTATAAAAAATTACTTAACCCTTGCAAAACCCTTGTGACAGTGGTACAGTGCAATCATCCAAAACAAAGTTGCCCCTCAGATGAATTCAGCATAACCTGCTGACACTTAAGACATTGCTCTCTTCATTCAGGATTATAAAATTGTTTGTCTCCTGAGTTTGAGAGTTTCATTTCAGGTCCTACCAAGGCTACTGTGCAGGATAAATACTCTCCTCACTCATGGCCTAGTGGGAGCTCTCTTAAATGCCTTACATTTGCTATGCTATGTCTAGGGAAACGTGATGGTCAACACCTTATATGTCAGACTTCAGAATGCAAGCAGAATTTTACTTCAGCTACTCTTTTCTTGCCCTCCTCTGATACTGAAAAGAAGTGATCCTCGGTAAATCTGAGATACTTTGATTCACAACACTAGAAAAAAGAAATTGGTATTTCTTATGGGGATTGCTGTGAGCCAAGCTTTAGCTGAACAAGAGCTGTCACACCAAGCTCTTCCATTAAAAGTTAAGTGCCAGGAACTCAAGGGAAGGTGGTGGTGGGGGAGTTTGTGTGTGTGTGTTGAGAGGGGTCAGGGAGAGAGCAGGAGAACTCCACCGGCACTCCAAAACAGAGACAGATCCATTTTAATAATTTTCTCCCTCAGAATACCTTCCCTAAGAATCACTTTTTTCCCCTGTAAAAATATATATTATCTTTAACAACATTATCAGTATTTTTGTTATCACCTTGCTAGTGAAACTCTGGGCCACTCTAAATAGTTAATCGTTTCTTCAAACAAGCCCATAAGTTTTTGTAGTTTTCCTAGCGGCTGGCCTGCTATGAATATGTATCCTGAAAAAGTGGAATGACATTTTGCTGAAACGTAACTACTGCACATTTTATTTGGCAAAAAGGTAGAATCTCCTTCTGGAAATTGTTTATAATTCAGAAGTCTACATACTCCTCAGAATGTCTTGGTTACTCAATTAAGTTCATAATGAAAGAGAAGCCATTCATAGAAATAATCTGTGAAGACCAGAGCAGAAAATTCATACCTGAGGACACACACCGACACATGCATGAAAAGACGATGTGAGTTTATCTTGGTTGGACTCTGTAGAGTTTGTGTCAGTCTGCAGAGTTTCACTGTCAGTACAGCTACTGCTGTCTGCACTGCCGAGCTAGAACAGACTAATCAAGTCTAGTTAACTCTGAATCCTGCCCCCAATGTGTCCAACAAACCTCCAGACAGCTAAGGAAAAACCTGCCCATTTTAATTTTCAGCAACAGTATGTGCTATTGAGACTTGTCAGAGATGCTGACATCTAAATATGCTTCATGAACTTCTGAGTTTTGACTGCTTCACTGTATTTCCTGAATGCATTACGCCTCCAATTTCCCCCCTCTGAATCACACAGCTCATCCATTTCAAAATTAATTTATCACCTATTAACATCCATTCTTCTGCTCAGATGGTTATTCCACACCTCCAGCAGACAAGGGCAATGCAATGGCAGGGCATCAGGTTGCTAATCTAACATCACAGAGGAAGTTACAGCATTTCCCCCCTCTGCGGTGTGCCCATTTGCCACTCTTCTGACTGCAGGTTTCTGGCAAAATATAAACCAGATATATTTTTTCAGTTTTGAGAGCGCTCTTCCCTGAGCTCATGGACTTGGGTGTCCAATTTATCTCTTTCAATTTAAAGAGAGATGCAGTTTTTCTTGTTTTGCTGTAATCGATGAAGGCTTTTTCCCCAGAAATGTTTCACAGGGAAGTTAAACCCTATAGAGAAAATATTTCATAAATGGTGAAAAGCTGTCACCTTTGATAATTTCCTTTTCAAGGGAAAACAACAAAACAGAAAACAAGCATCTTTTAAAGGAGCAAGAGACAATTCTTGAAACTAAATCTATGGATCTGACACAGCAGTGGTACAGCTGGCTAGAGCTCCACTTCTTGACCATCCATACCAGAAATAAAAAAAAAATAAATCAAGAGGTTTTCTAGTGTGGAGTTACTCAATCTTTCACAGGAGAGATCTCCATTTGATTAAAACCACTGCATCCTGTCTCTCAGCCAAATTAAACTCAGTTTTGCTTTAACTGTAATTCTGCTTTACGATACCTCCTTGTTACAATCAGAGCAGGTGTATTTTTTCATGAGAAATTACTGGCACAACTGCAAAGGAAATGTACTTACCATCACACTTCCAGCCCAATGCCTGATTAAAGCAAAAGCTGAATAAATCAGTTGTTTTCATGTTTGGGAAATCAGGTGGTCAGCACCAGCTCTCTCCCATCCAAACATCATTTGACACTGCTGCCGCTTGCCAGCAGGAAGCATGGCTGCTCGCTGAATACTGCTCTGTCAGCACGGCACTGCAGTCTCTCATTCAGAAGATGTTAATTTAATTAAGAATATTTAAAAACAGACAAAAGGCAACTAAAGACCTTGTCAGTCATTGTATACAGTTTCTCAGCTTCTGTTCTTTGAATATATGAGCTCATCACAGACCTGCCACCGATATAACGTGCAAGCTATCAGTCCTCTTGACTGTATAATGCCTGTAGCACACAATAAACAACCTCCCCACCTCATGCATTTACTCAGCTCAGTGGCAGCACCTTCTCATCCCCAAACTACTTTAAAATGATGGTTGCTTTTGGGAGGTACCTTGTAATGTTCTCAGATTACAAAAAAACCTGTCCAACAGACTTCAGACATGGTTCCTTTTAAAAATAGACCTACAGGATTCCTTCTGTAGCATGAACATGAAAGAGGGTTAAAAACTTAGTCACCTGGTGAACACAAGTAAAATCTTCCTCCCAGAAATCCAGGTTAGCATGGGTTAGCATTGTCAGATGAAGAGCTATTCTTTGACTACAC
>VZTV01031443.1:2113-15946 GCA_013400875.1 Anhinga rufa
TCTCCAGAGGGTTTAGCCAATATACAGTCCTGACCTACAAAGGTCTCTGAACCAGAAATAAAGGTAAATCTCTGTGCTTGATCCCAAAGAACAAATGTGTTACACCGGCAATGTCTACTGCATGATTGGAAGTATACTGTCTTGATGAGGAACTCTGCCCTCCTCAACACAGAGAGTTCAAGCCAAGGACGGTATGTAAAAGAATACAAATCAAAACCTGGAGCAGTGCGTCCTGACACTGCATCTGGCCTTTCTAAAATAACTATGATGAGAAGGGCAACTGCATTTCCGACTCTTCATCCTAATGTTCCTTCCACCATGAACATAACCAAGTCAGTCCTGGACAAAGGCTTGAAGCCTTCACTGTGGTTAGCTAGAAAGCTCACTCACGGAATCGCTCCTGCATCTCCCATCACCATGGTTGTAGGCTTATAACTATTACAAAAAGGCCATAGCTGATTTATTCCTCAAAAGGACTTTCAGGTATGTTCTATCAAAAGACAACTTCAGGTACAGTTTTGTAGTGAACTACATAAACATAGTATATTTCATGATCCTCAAGAGTCTCATTAAATGGCATTCTAGACCAATATAACTATATAGCAGAACTTGAATAATGATGGAATGCCTTCCACATTGCCTTTCCAGTCTTAAAATTCTTCTTTTGCTACATACTATCCAAGTGTCTTCCTATAAAACAATTGTCAGAAACATATGAAAACATTGGGGTTTTTGCTTCAAATACATTGATAAAATTCTAAATGAAAGAATCACTGTATGGAATAAACTCATTCCCAAGTGTCAACACTCAATTGTAGGCCACGTTGCAGGGCTTAATTTCTTTACATAGCTATCTCATAAAGTTAAGGTAGCATGAAAAGTTCACCCTGCAAATAGAGAAACAAAATGGTAGTTAGAGTTTAGCATTTCTCCTTGCAAACTGATAGATGCAGAAGGTAAGGTATCCGAAATGCCAAAGGTCAAGGATTAAAGCTACAATTTCGGTTCTGACCAAGTGTGTAATTTAAATATGACAATAAAAATGGTACATGTGTAATCTCTTCATTTTGAAGGAAATCAAATGCATTTTTTAAAAACTGACATTTTAAACTTACTGATGAGGCACAAAACCTGAAAAAATAAACCATATGTCAGAATTTATAAAGTAGTTATGGGGAAAAACACTGGTATTTGCCAAATTTACTGCATCTCCTGGTTGCCCAGCAACTTGAAATATCACCATGTTACTGCTCAAGGCTCCAGACTAGATGCAGCAAAAGACTTGGAAAGCCTGAACTTAAAGCACGTAATTATGAAGCACCTCACTCTCAGAACAGAATTCAGAAATACATTATCACCCTTATTCAATTCCTGGGGAAAACAAGGCTCCAGGGAACACAGTTCTAAACAGCCAACAAAACCTTGCAGTGAGATGCAAATATAGGAACTAAATATAATCCTGCATTTCTCTGGGGATTTGGTATAGAGCCAAAAGCAAAGGGTTCTGTTCATTTAGTACCTACAGCAGAGAATCCACTTGTGGGTAGGGCAACCAGCAAATATTCTTTTGGGAAGCACAATCATGCTCAGTAGAAAGGGAGGTGATGATCATCGTACCTCCTGCAAACCCATCTTGCTGAAGGAAAGCATGTGAAAAGAATATCAAATAAACATACTATTAAAAACATGCCAGGAGATTGATCCTGTTCAAAGTTGGTATGATTTGCCAATGGAAAAAAATGCAAACATTCAAAAAAGCATTCTCCTAGTTTAAATTTAGAACCTAGGTCTTACTTTATACTTCTCCTAATATCACACTGGCAGTAAAACTTTATTCTTAACTGTATGATGGAAAACACCCTGGCCTATGCATGTCAAGGCTCAATTGTCAGGGCAAGTCCATAAAGGTTATGTTAAGGTAATTGCTAACAATCATTTTTTGAAGTTATCATAACCATGTTGACAAGGTCAACACTCAGGACTAATTTAAAGAAATAAGCCAAGTTTCATGTTAATATAGGAACTAAGTAAAATTGGTTTGAACATGAGCAGCAGTTCTTCCAGCATTGCTGCTTTCCTCTTTTGCTATGGTATGAATGGAAAACAAAGTCTTTCTGATCTCTACAAGAGTAGAAGCAGTGGTAAGCTGAACGAATAATTTAGAGAATAAATCCCTTACAATAAAAAGCTAAGCCAGGCCACCTCATAGGTGACCAAATAAAAAAGTCCCAGCACTCATGTCAGCTCTGGAGATCAAAAAGGCTTTCTTATCTCATAGGGAGTACATTCCTTCCACATCACAGCAAAAGCATATGAACACAGCAAACCTGTATTTTTGCATCTTGGGTTTGCTTGTCATCAAGAAGCGGAAACACCCTGTGCTCATTGACTATTTTGTTCTGCTATACTTAACAGTGAATTCAGGGTATTCCTCAGTAAGAACAGAAATCAGACAACCATATCAGTTTTCAAGGCTTAGCATTCACCAACCTACTAGCTTCAACTAGAAATTTCTGCACTACTATTAGACCTCATTACAATAAGGAAGGCTAAGGAACTGTTCCAAGAATAAATGCCACTTGTGGCTTCTTTTCATTCTCTCACACATAAACATATCATGGCTTGAAGTTTAAAAATAAAACAGGCAAAAACTTCCTATAGCATTTAATTTAATTTATGTCTTCATCTGATTTTGTAAGCTTTGCAGTAAACAGCAATAACTGGAAACAGCAGATGCTTCTACATGGTTTTTGTCTAGATAAGCATTGTAACAGAACAGGTCCAGTATTAGCATTACTTTTGACATCTTTGAGCCTTGGACTGACCCATTAAGTTAGCCTGCATACCAAGATACCTTAAATACACATATTTGAATAAGCATACTTACATAAGTATCCAACTATAGCTTAAAACAACACTCAACATGCATAGCCATCTGTCATTGACTACATCTGTTGTTAAGGCATAATGGCATGCTCAGTTTCTTCCCTTCTGAATACATTAAATATTTTTTGCAGTTACAGTGAAGAAAAACTGGCATAACAACTGTTTTGAGTGAAATAATGCATTACCTTGACAATTTAAAACATGAATTTACAAGACAATCTGCCAATATTCTCTATATATCCCCTCACATCAATGTAAATTTTTTTTTAAAACAACTACAGATAATACTAGAACTAACCACTTGTGTACACAAAAGCGCAACAAAGTGGCTTGAAATTCTTTTACCTTTTCTTTTCAAAATATTGTTCAACGTAATTTTTGTTCTAGGATAAACTATCAGCATTTCTGCAACTGAAAGATAAAATGACATTGAAATATGTCTCAGGAGAATAAAAGTCAATCATTAGAGTAGGAAAAGACAAACACTTGATGAGATATATTTAGAAAGCTCTGTAATGACATACTGTTTCACAGTGGGAGGCATTAAAAACCCTACTATTAGTTACTTCTTCTGTCTACATAACTGTGATACTGCTTTTACCAGAGGCAGATACAGTACCAGCTGCAATTACCTGAGGAATATATGCAAGAAATCAAAAGTCTTTTTCCTAATGATAACTTTAATTGTGTCTGTAGACTCAGAGAGGTCATTTTCAGTCTGGAAACAGCAAATGATAACATTACCTTTTCTATTGAGGGGAACTGTTCTTACTATAGCTTTCAGTTTGAGGAAATAGAAGTAGAAAACAGAAATTGATAAAAACAACACAAGAAAAATAACTTTTTTTAGTACGACTCTGTAAAAATCACTAAGGAGAAATCATAGAAGTAGAAATACTTCCTTCATTTTCTATAACTATTTAAATAAGGAGTCTGCTTTCTTTCTCTTTATGCTGCTTAACAAACCAGGGTCCATTATTCCTTACTTGAATATATCATGGTAATATGGTGAAAACATATTTTACTGAAGGATAGAGCATATATCCATACACTTGCTGCATGCGTGACAGATTCATTCAAAGCTGCCTCACTAAACCTGCATAGACAACTGTGTGTAGAGCACAGCATCACTTAACAAGGCTAGCCAGATCTTGGATCAAACTGAATTTGCCATGCTAGAGCTCATTACAGCAAGCGCATGGACTTTGAACACTCACAAATTACCATTAAACTGGGTAAGTCCAGTTGTGAGCACTGATTTTTAAAAATTCCTAGGTTTGTGGGCAAGAATAAGGTGTTAAAAAGCTTTAAAGTGTTTGGAACACATTCACATTTTATTCTGTAAATAACAATATGCATCAAGTTACAGTCATTCCCATAATATTTGCCCATATGGAAGAGCTATTGCAACAAAAACCTAAGGTTTAAATTAACGCCATATTGCTATAACTCCTTTGAAAGAGACAACAGCTGCCTGGTTAGACAGTGCACAGTGGCAAGACACACAAGGCAAGTCAATGTAAAGCAGCTACTGCTAATTCATACTGCACATCAGCTTTTACCAGTACAAAACCTGAAAACAGAATAGGATGAAGGTGGCAAAACCCCAGATCACCAGAAGTCATAAAGTGGCTTTTTTTTGATTTAGCACTGAATCAAAGCTTTCTGACATGGGGACAGACAGATTTCAATAAAGCAATATTTAATTCACATGTTTATATTAATTCCTTTTTATCATTTTAAAGCAAATAAAACATACCTCCAAAACTATTTCAAAGTAGGGAAAAAAAAAAAGGCAATTTTAGAACGGTTTCACTTAAATCCCTTGCTATCATAGGAACCTAGGACATCCATACTTTGGGGTTTGGGTGGGGGTTGGGCAGGTTTTTTAGGTGACATTTCATTCATTCCACTAAATCCTTTGATTAAAGCACAACAAACTGTTTTCTGGTTGAGACATAAGCACAGAACTTCCTGAATTCTTAGCTAATTATCTGCTACACAATTACCTGTAAATATAAAGTACTGATTCAATGATATACGATTCCTTCCAGTTGTACACACACCACGAAACTGCATTAAATTCAACAATTTGGTACGGAAAGGTTGTTTAGATGCTCTAATCTTTTCTTTAAAATTTTGAAATCCAGAATTAGTTTCCTAGAACTCAAGAGGTCAATATTTTTAGCATTTAGAAAAGGCCAAAAGATAACACTGATTTGGTTTTAATCAAAACTTGCAGCCTTTTTCTCAGGATTTTGCAAGCTGATAACCAGTTTCGTTCTAGCACATCCAGTACAGCTGTAGACAAAAATCCCAGTTGTATGCAAGGTTTCTCCTCTTTCAATACACACCCACAACAATTTTCCTTGTTTTACTTAGGAGCTTATTTGCTCTAACGGTTTCCATTTCTATCTCAGGCAACTAATAAATAATGCTTCAAACAACTTGTAAGCACTGAAATGCAAGAGAAGTGAACCTCTTTGCTCTGGTGCACAAGATTATCTCTACTGCTTGACAGAAAATTTGTTTTTCCCAACAAAAATGTTTTCAAGTTTCTCATACTAACTTTCAGATTTAACATTTGAAGAATGCTAAAAATTATCTAGCAAATGCCCTAATTTTCCTTAAGAGTTCTAATATACAAAGCCCTTTTGTGAGGAATTTTATCTTATTTTTAAACTAGTTCTGAACAATTTTGACTTGTCAGGAATTGGCATCTTTTAATGAATCTTAATTTTATGAGGACATAGATTTGTTAGATTCTGAGGAGAGGTCAAATTTATTTTCAATGGCTATAGGATGAAACTGAACAGCAGTTTGATGTGGAAAGCCTTTATTTGTAAATGTGGAAGCGTTTTGACATCTGGGATACTAAGCAATCCAAATTGATTTTAGCTTTGCCTTTCCTGCTGCTTGACTAGCAATTTCCTCAATTTTAATGGCTGTGTTTGCAGGATATTCACTTAAGGAGCCTTACTAGCTATTAACAATATTGTTGTAGGAATCCACTTAAAGGAGGCAGTGTCATAGAATAGAATCATAGAATCATTTAGGTTGGAAAACACCTCTAAGATCAAGTCCAACTCTTAACCTAGCACTGCCAAGTCCATCACTAAATCATGTCCCTAAGCATGACATCTACATGTCTTTTAAACACCTCCAGGGATGGTGACTCAACCACTTCCCTGGGCGACCTGTTCCAATGCTTGACCACTCCCTCAGTGAAGAATTTTTTCCTAATATCCAATCTAAAGCTCCCCTGATGCAACCTGAGGCCATTTACTCTCATCCTGTCACTTATTACTTGGGAGAAGAGACCAACCCCCACCTCGGTACCACCTCCTTTCAGGCAGTTGTAGAGAGCGATAAGGTCTCCCCTCAGTCTCCTCCTCTCCAGACTAAACAATCCCAGTTCCCTCAGCTGCTCCTCATAAGACTTGTGCTCCAGACCCTTCACCAGCTTCGTTGCCCTTCTCTGGACACGCTCCAGCAGCTCAATGTCCTTCTTGTACTGAGGGGTCCAAAACTGAACACGGTATTCAAGGTGCGGCCTCACCAGTGATGAGTACAGGGGCACGATCGCTGCCCTGCTCCTGCTGGCCACACTATTGCTGATACAAGCCAGGATGCTGTTGGCCTTCTTGGCCACCTGGGCACACTGCTGGCTCACGTTCAGCTGGCTGTCAACCACCACCCCCAGGTCCTTTTCCAAGGTAGCTTTCCAGCCCCTCTTCCCCAACCCACAGTATGGGGTTGCTGTGACCTAAGCACAGGACCCAGCACTTAGCCTTGTTGATTCTCATATAATTGGCCTCTTGTTCAATAAGGTAAAATAATA
The DNA here is from genome assembly GCA_013400875.1 of Anhinga rufa. Classification (NCBI taxonomy): domain Eukaryota; kingdom Metazoa; phylum Chordata; class Aves; order Suliformes; family Anhingidae; genus Anhinga; species Anhinga rufa. Next base: position 8,841 of record VZTV01031443.1, read on the forward strand.
CATCCTACACATCTAACTCAGCTTATATATATATATATATATTCAGGACTAAACAGATGTGAATGAAGGCACTAGTCCAGTTTTAAGAGAGCTTATGCACACATAGATTCCAAGAGCAGAGGCCTCAGCTGCTGTAAGATGTTTCTTCAGTTCTAACGGGTCTGTGACAGACTTCAGCAACTGAGCACATTGTGCCAAATGCCAAGTGGTCAGTGTACAACTTTATTTTGTACTTAGTCATCACTTACGATAATGCTGTTAGAAAGTCTTTCATCTCATTTGTATTTGTACAGTGACATGAGGATGAAGATAGTGATCACTGGTATAAGAGTCATTCCCTTATGACATGTTGTCAAATTCGTCCCACTGTAGAAAAGCAGCATTACCCCAGCTTTTACAAAGACGCATCATGCTGATTTCCAAAGTGTTTCAGAAGATCAGTCATACACAAGTGCTACAGAATGGGAGTACAAGGGGAGTAGGACAGCAAAATCTACAAATTCACTCAACTTACAAAGCTCCTGCAATTCGGTGGTGCTTTTACAGGTTTTGAGCTCATCCAACACCTGGCAAAAAGATACATCACATCACCTGAGGCCACTCTCCCCATGGTCATACGTTATGGCATTCTTTTTCCACTCATTCTTCCAAAGGATGGATTTGGTTTTTAGGCTCACTGAACTGCATAGTTACTATTCTGATCATCCATTTGTACTAATTCTGACAAGCATTGTGGAGCTGTCTTGAAGCCTCAATAGAGATCTGGGTTCCCTTATGTTGGGCAATTTGCTACCTTATACACTGTTGAGATACAAGCTAAACCATGGGAGAGAGAATACTGCTAGAAAGGATTTAGGCCTTTAAAAAAGTGACCAGAATCAGAAGTGAGGCAATATCAAGAACCAGGAACAAGTCTGAGATCCAATCCAGCATCTAAAGAACAAGATCATCCTTATTCCTCTGTCCTTTTTTCTGCATGTTGTACATCCTTTCTTATACTTCATTAAGTCCTTTAGAGGGAATACAAAACCAGTGATAAAGTAGGAAAATACTGTCTTATACCCCCCCAACATTTTTGCTGTGCTCTAAACTTATGCACTTCATGTTTTTTAAGTTATTATAACCCTGGAGTCCAGCTTGAAGAACTTAATCTTTCTACTTGGTAGCTAGGTACACTCTAAGATACTTCCAACAAAGGTTATTTCCTCAACAGCAGAAGCACAATATTTGCAGGTCTACCAACATGCCAAAGTAAAAGTAATTGTCCTGCTCGAAGAAAATTGGAGTTAAAAAGTGAACTCTAGAACAGAGCTAGAAAAACGATTTTACTAAAATAGTCAGCAAACAGGTAAGAAAGCTGCTGAAAAACATATTTACAACTGTATAAATGCAAAAGCAAATGACTTCTTATAGATGTTGACTATTATTTGCAAAACTGAAATTAATCCATACTTCCTAATTTGCTTTAAGTAAATTTTTCACACATTTCTCTGTTCAGTAATACTTACATACAAGTACCATGAAATGCGACTCAGTCATTTTAGAAGAATTGTTCCAGGACAGCCATGATTTCCATTCAGAATATGTTATTCTACCATGAAACTATAACAGCTATCAAAAATGTGGTTATTTAGGGATACCACAATCATATCACAATTTCCTCTAGGAAATATATTATGTAGATATTCACTGTAGCTTTAAGCCATTTTTTAAATATTAAAAGCAAAAAACATCAGAAGTGCAATAAAAGTGCCAACTCTGAAAGTAAAGCTAAGAAATTACAGCTGTTAATGCAACTAGGTTAGCAGTTTGAACATGCCTTCCTATCCTGTGATCTTATCCATAGTTCACTACTACTTCTTCACATGCTTAGAGCAAAGCCGTGTTTGTGTGAGCACGTAAGGCACACATAAAGAGATTGAGCTCTCGCCCTCCAGCCTCAACCACCAGCACTCTCTTTGCCTAGTTCTTGGCCTAGCAATCACCATTCCCTTTTTGTATTTCTCACTCAATCCTGATATTAGGTATCCTCAGTACCTAATCCTTAATGAGGTATGTCACCTCATCTGGCTATGTTCCTGTCTTGATACATAAGCATTTGAACTTCTGTGGTCTTCTTAAGTTCACCCGAGAAACAAAACTGTACTCCAAATAGTTCAAATTCCAAAATGCTGTTAAGAAGCTAAAGTGGAGGGAAAAGGTAGGAAAACTTAGTAACAATGGTACGACAAGCAAAATCTGTATTAAACTGGTTCCCCAACTAAAAGATGCACTGAACACCACATTTTCTTTTACACATAATGTAGAGCAGACACGAGCAGAAGTTTTTGCCCAGTTGGCATTACACTCTTGGAGAAAATTAACTTAAATTCCACAGAAATCTAACAGCACTTCCTTTAAAGGGACTACAAATCTTATGCCCAAGCCAGGCTTCTATTTTACTATTTTCTTATCACCACAGCATCCAAAAACGCAAACAGGAATTATTATGCTTGCTCATTGCCAGTCATGTCTGCCAAGAATTTGCATTTACAACAAGATGCTAGAGATCAAGTGAAATACCAACAGCATGTTTGGATTTGGCAGTGGCATATTCACATATTCCCTTGACAATATCAAAGGTTGACAGCAAAAAGATAAGTAGATCAAGAACTGAACCATGAGTGAACCCTCATCTGATATGACCTAAAACAATAAGTGAGCATGCTATACATAATACTTTAACTCTTTTTCATTGTTCGAACATAGATTGTAGCAGATGCTATGTGAATGTTTCGGCTAGCAGGGTAGCACAGCTTTGCTCTCCCTGTACCATTTACAGGGATCCTTCAGCTTCAGAATTTCTGGTCAAGTTCAAGGACTACCTTAACAGCTCAAAGACAACATTCACCTATATTCATGTTTTCACTTAAATTCACTAAAGCAAAAAAGTTAGATGAAGGACAGCCTCTGTTCAAATACCAGTACTCCCTGTATTTAGTGAGAGTTGTGGAGAAAAAAAAAAATTACTTGAGTGCTACAATGGCAAGACTACCTTTTCCAGTTCCCTTAATTTCCTATGTATAAATGTACCTTTTGCCTCTGCATATTATTGGTACCAGCCAGAGATTTCAAGGAGGGGGTCATATAGCTCAAAACTTTTGAATGTGAAATAGAGCTAAAAGTTTCCATCCCAAACAGCTAGAAACACCCACACATACATCAATCACATTCCTTTTACATACTTCAGTACACCAGAAGAACTATTTGAAAAATAATTTTAAAATAACATTTAATTGTTATCCACCTGCATGCCGTGATCCAAGAGATCCCAGCCAATGCTATGTTCTTAAGTTATGTTTTGTTCTAAACACAGTTAACAAGTAGCAAGAAAAAAGCTTGTTATAAGAGCTGCTTTGAGAACACACCCCTGAATCAAAGTTTTATTCAAAAAAAAGCTGGAACTTGTTTCATAAAATCAGTTTATGAGAACATGGCCATTTTCACAGGGATAAAAGAGAGGCATAAAAACTGGCTCCTCAAATCACACCAAATCACACACATTTTTGGGGAAGCCCAAGAATTAAAACTCTGATTTTCCTAAATTTGAGCACCTTAATTTTAAATTAACGCTTCCTCCCAGATTGTTTCTTATTTGATGCTTTGCAAAAAGAAGAACTATCAGTGAAATACGAATGGGTAAATTTTTTCAAACAAGCTTTTCTATTTGGATCATAAAAAAGAGCACATTTTGTATGCATCCTACACAAAGCTATCACAGCTAGACTGATATTTCTATTTGAAAATGGTATTTTGGCATTGCATGTATATTTTAAAGTTCAATAAAGCATTCACATTTCAGTCCCAATTTAGAACTATTTACTGTTGGGAGTGAACTCAGCAGTGTTGAGCTTGCAGAGTCCCATCCTCCTTGTGCCAGAAGGATGGTCTGCAACCCAAGGAAGCTCTGCAGGGAGGAGACTGGGGGTGATCATTCTCTACACCTGTTAGTAGTGCCTCTGCATATAAGTTAACTGATTTCAGCTGAATAACACAGAGGCACCCCAGGAAAAGAAAGGCAGCTAAAAGGGAAGTTGAGGCCAAACTTCTTGGAGCTCTCCTCTTTGTGCTTGAGGTGGTTAGCCTAGCTCTTGCTTCTGAAGTTGGCTTTCAAAATCAGCACTGCTAAAGGAGTTTGGGGCTTCCATCCCTGCAATTTACAACTATAACTAATTCACATTGCAAAGGCAGAAATTCAGAAGTTAAAAATGAAACATGAAAATAGGAAATGGATCCAACAGTTACAGAGTATCCTTTGGTACCATATTTGAGTGGGAAGGCTAGAGGAAAGTAATTTCTCCCTACAGTAAAGAAAAAGGTTTGTGTTTCTCTCCCCAGTACCTCTGTGAATTCAGACGGCATTGTGACACAGCCACTGTTGGTCAAAGGAGGGGTGGAGGGGAAGGGAAGGAAACAAGACAATTTAAAAAATGTTTTAAATATCTATTAAGCATTAATCCATAAATATCCATAATAATCCATAAATAATAAAAATATGGAAAATTGTATTAATGAATCACAGTAGGTAATTTCTTTTCCACTCTACCTACATACTGAAGCCCACTAAAATACATTGTAGTATGGTAGAGGAGCTGGTTTGGATTCTCTTTGCCACTGGACTCAAGCTTTCAAAGGCATTCAAGAGCATATGTCTGAAATTTAATAAAAGCCCTCAATTGCTTTGAAACTTAACTTCAATTCAAGGTATTCCCTTTAAAGGGCAGGACCCTTCCAAAAATACGTAGAAAACTGTCCACAGGGGAACAAGAAGAATCATTACATAAGGAATACCTGCTGGCATGCGAGGAAAGGCCTGGAATGAAGAATATCCTGTCCCCAGTATGCAAAGAAATTCTGTAAGTGGGGTAATGAACTGATCTTCATGGTCAGATGTAATGCATTTATGCTGTAACAAGGAGGTTTAAAATTAGGCATCTAACAATAATGCTAGAAAAGCATTCTGTGGATTGCTTATGGAGCTCATAGGACCTCATCCCAGGTTTCAGAAAAAAAAAAAAATTTAGGCAAAGGTTTAACAAACATGTTTAAAAAAAAAAAGCATACTGTGCTAGTTCTGAAGTGCAGGGAGTGGATAAGACTTTCCACTGCATGTATCACTCTTCTTGTCCTGCCCCAAGAGCTATTCTTTTCTATTACATTTGTCAGCTGATCTGGCAGAGTACGTATTTTTCAAACAGACTAGACTCTGCTAGCCTTTCCTGACTTAAGGCATGCAGGATCAGCAGGAGGCAGTAAAACCAAAAGCCAACAGCCTTCTCCAGTATGGCACCACCTGAAGTATAACCACTAAAGAGCCTGCATCAACCTGAGCTTGCTCTTCTAGACAGTTATCTCCATGCTCTCTTAGGCTCCCACTTCCTGCATGCAACATACTTTACCAGCAGTCACCATCAGTGAAATATTTTAATTAGGTTTTGAGGACTTTTAGTGTTCTTACACATTATCATTTTGTTTTTCACAGAAATAGAATGGATTTTTGGAAGAAAGCTTCACTTCTTATGTTAAAGTTTCTTGGAAGTTACATTTTCTCATTTAAAGATTCAGAGATAAGGGAAGCATATATGGTGCAAATTTGTTAAATATTCAGCATCTTTTATTAACCAAATCAAAATCTGCAAGCTTGAAAGCTTCTGTATGATAACACTTTATTGAATGACCTTTTATATTTACTCTCCAGAAACCTATGCATCAGACCTAACCATACATCCTCATTATCATTTATTCTGACCTAAAGCCTGATTTTGCAGTCCACAGGGGAAAACTTTTCCTGATTATTAGTTCTCCTTGGTTGTAGTCCAAAAGAAATGACAAATTTCACCTTGTTTAAGATGCCTCTTGATAACAGTTTAAGCCAACAGAGGAAGCATGCATAATTTTTTTTTTCAGACATGCATGTTTTTCTCCTGAGATTGCACCACTATTTTGTCCAATCACTTGCTATTTTACTCCCCTCTGATAACTGGCCTAAGGAACAAACAGCATGTTTTAGTTCCCTTGTCTCTGCAGAAGCTTAGATTTTGATAGGATGCAACATACCAGTAAAATAAAGTCCTCGACAAAACACCCATTGCTTCCAGTATTACACGCAAAGATATTTTTTTTCCTAGACGTGCCCAATATGATACATACATCTAACTGAACTCTAGCAAAAACTGTAAAATCCATCTATGTATAACTGAAAATAAGATGAGACCACCAGATAAATAACAAAATTCCTATTACTCCTGTCTCTTTCAACAATCCAAGACCTGGATACCATTTGTAAGAAATTACAGACTCATCTGCCTGCTGCCACCCCAAAACCCACACATGGTCTGACCCCATGCATTGGTGGGGTTGGGAGTAAAAAGTCAGCACTCAAAATGGACCTGCGTAATCCTGACTCTAGATAGAACAAGTCTTTTTTCACTTTCCTGATGAATCAAGATATTCATTCTTTGGTTAAGCATCTACAGAAGATATAGAAACACAAGTGCATAGATAAAACTGAAGATAAAAAGACAATAACATGGATCTTGGAGCCCAAGTCTTGAAGCAGTATAAACCTTAGGGGAAAACAAGCATCTTTTTTTCTAAAGGAAGGACTTCATTATTTCTTTACTGTTGAACAATTCCCAACCTGAAACCACCAGAAAATAGAACAGTCCCACAACTATGCCTTGAGAAGCAGATCCTAAAGTTTACTTTGCTGGGAATCCACAAACACTGATCTCCTGGGGAGAGGAAAGAAACTAGCTATAGGCAGTGATCAAAGCACAGATTAATGTACAAGTGCACAGAAGGCTTTGATGTTTAAATTTAACGCATCTGTTTCAATTATTGTGTAATTTTAAAAAATAACTTTTTAATGTACGGACATTTCACAATATTTCACTACTCTTTTGGCTTAAAACTGGAATAGAAATTATTTTTGTAGTTTAAAATATCTATTAGTATTAGCATACTTTTCTGTTCTAACCACCTAAAATTCCATAAAAATTATTAACAATTTAACATGAGAATAGTGTTCACAACAACTTAGCATTTGGAAAAACATGTTTTTTCTC
>VZTV01031445.1:3740-17418 GCA_013400875.1 Anhinga rufa
CCAGTTAATATACTGGGCAGGACATCATATGATATGGAATATCCCTCTGGTCAATCTGAATCCACTCCAGTGAAGAAAATTAACTCTATCTCAGCCAAAACCATGACAGAAATTAAGAGTACAATGCCAAGCAAGGATAAACAAATAAGCAAGAAGTTTCTCGAAATACAGAAATTGGAGATAAAGTGAGTGGAATCAGAATTGGCTGGAATTCAGAGGCTCCTAGCAGAACTCACAGCAGTATTATCACCACACACAGGGGAGGAAATCTATCCAAGTTTCTCCCAAGGACTCACTCATAACCTCAAGTCAAACTGAGGCCAAAAGCAATGACCAAAACATGTGGAGATAACCTGTAGGGTAAAGCACCAAAGTGAAATAGGGTTGTGAGGCCTGTAAGCGATGCTTTTGGAAGGAAGAGGGGTTTAGAGCAGTTCAATGGAATGGGCAGCTGCTAAATGGACACCATCATTTTAGCCAGTCCTTCCAGTTCTCTGGACGTTCCCTTGCCTTTGATGGTCATTTTGGCTTTCAAAGTTTCAATGGCCACCAGTGTAATGCGGCTTGGGGAGGACGTGATCTTAGCAAGCTCCTCATTTTCTGATAGGGGAAGCTACTACCAGTTCTTCAGATGACAACTGACTTCAAAACCCAGGAGAAAATACCTTGAATGTTTTAAAGGGAAAGTGTGCTACATACTGCCTGGCAGGAAAGAAGAGGAGAGATATTTTTTAAAAAAATATAAATTCAATTTTTCTAAAGAAATTTATTTGTCAGACAAATAAAACTTTGTTTTATTACATGTGAAGAAGAGAGACTCATGTGCCCAAAGCTCATTTACCTTTTCCAGTGGCATGAATGGGTCTAATAAAAGAGACCGTCCTTAGCAGGAACCATGCAAGCCAGGCAAGCATCTTGATGCCAATATGTCCAAAGCTGGTGCAGATTTTAGACCTTGAGATAAGTCTGTGTTTTGTTACATGCAGGCTGGGCAATTTGGAAGGTAAACGCAAGAACCACGGTCACTGAAGCCCATTTGCTTCATGGGCTGCCAGTCTCACATGAGGAAAGTCACTGAGAAGAGTCCTGTTGGGAAATGGCAGTGCATGGCAGTCAGATCGACCGGGAGGTATGTTAAGCAGCTTTCACCTGTGCTGTCTAAGGGAGAAAAGAAGAACCAGTAAGAATGTCCCATTTTTACAAGCTCATCTTTACAAGGTGTTCATGGTAGGTCTGGCATCTGTAGGCATTTGCAGAAGTAATCTCAGCCGCCTCTGCTGATCGACAAATGCCAGAGAAATTGGGAAAAACAGAAGGAAGCACCAGGTAAAGAGCTTGCTGTCATTTGACATAGAAGTTATTTTTTTAAATCTTTTTTTTTAAAGAATTTGGTCAATTTTAAAGTAAAAAAGATTGTTTTTTAAATTGTGAAATGCAGTTCTTAGTCATCAGTAACAGCATTTTGAACAACCTGTTTTCCTTCAGTCAAAATTATTGCCTCATTTAACCCAGTTTTGCAAATAGCTTCAGTTCCTGTGAAATTCCCTTTTGGGAAAGATACATGAATTTGCTATCTATTGGAAAAATGTCACGTTGTTCTGGTTCAGTGACCTAAACTGATTTGGTGATGGAGCTGGATATATAAATGGTACCACTTGCACATACTTACCCCTGCAAAATGCAAACACTGCCTATAAAAACATCTGAAGAAAGAAAAAAACAAAAAAAAGCCCACACACCTAAATTAAAAAGAGCAAGTGAAAAATAACAGAGGCTTTTCCTCTTTGAATTTTCATATATACCACCATCAAAGAAATCCAAAATGGCTTCAGGAGAAAGAGCAATGCTGTTCCTCCCACTTGCTCTTTTCCCAAGGTATATGATACTGGGTTCAAAAGCTTGATCTGTGTCTTCGAAGCTCTCAGTGGGTCAGACTTAAATTATCAAAACAAAAAAGAAACCAGCTGCTGGCTATGACTAATTCTTTTGCATTGATGAAGCCGTGGAGCTTTCTGCACTGCGTGGGGGACTTGGCACCAGTGGTTGCATTCAGCAGCTGGGCACTGATGGCTATCATGGCTTGTTTTGGTCACTGGGACACAGATGTGTCCAGCCAAAGCCTGCTGAGGCCCAGGAGAGCCTTCCCATCCAGTTCAAGAGATATTTGCAGAAGACCTTTCAGATGTGTTTCAAAAAAGCATGTATACACTGAAAAATACACCAGCACCTGTAAGGGTATTTACAAAGTCAATTAACTCTGTTATGCACTCAACGTCACCAGAAATCAATGGGAATTAAGTACTTAGCCTATATGGGAATGTCTGAAAATCCCATTAGGCCACATTCGGCCAATAGCATGGAAAAATGTACATTATTTTTGGATGACAGTGTGTTTGTTAGTCAGCTACCTCTAACAGGGGCTTGTTGTTAGCATAACGTGTACAGCTCACACCTCTGATGTCTGCGCTAAATCACGGATGGACAATATTGACCCAGTATTGTGCGCACGGTTTCAGATGTGGATTGAACTGTACAACTCTCAGATTACTGTGTTGGTTTTGTATTTTGGTACTGCACATTGAAAAAATTGCCCACACTGTGTTAGTTGCTAGGTGCTACATGGACAGCCACTGAGAGAAATCTGTACCCTAAAGGGCTTCCAGTCAAGTGCTCAAGCTAGGCAAATGCAGGGAGAAACTAATACAAGCAGATATGGAAAGAAATTTCCTTGAAGTGACATGAGAAGTCTACAGGAGAGGTGGGAAGAGTGCGTAGGGGTTCTATTCCCAATCCAGCACTTGATTTGGTTGCCGAGTGTTTCTTGGCCTTTCACTCTTTAGCCAGAAGATATCTCCTTAAGTAAAAAGAAGGATCAAAAAACCACGCGTGCTCATATACATAACATGCAAACAAGTTGAAGGCTAATAAAAGCCATCACTAGATATTCAAAGTGAACTACAACTTTCACTTGAGTGTTGTAATTGTGGCAAAGGAGTACAGGATGCCTAGATTTGTGTTGGGTTTTTATTTTTCCCGAAAAGGTTATGCAATCCTTTTGTTAAAGGAAGGCTGCTCTAGGCTTGATGGCTTCTCTGAAATACCTGCCCACATTTACAGAACTGAGGTCAACCCCCATCTGGTTGCTGGGCAAGGAGACTTGCAGGGATCCCTGGGAGATATAAATCATGGCAATCACCAAATCTTACAAATGAGCAGTTGGGCTGACCTTGTGGCCTGAATTACTTTGGTTGCATACTGCTCCCGAGTCAGCTTAGATGTTGTCTCACCCTTGTACTAGGAAGAAGCAACCTCTGTTTCAGACATTGGAGGTGATCAGTTAATGTGTCAGGACCCACTGGTTGACGTGGCAGCTGATCAGTTAGCCTCTGGCTGAACTGCTGAGCTGTAAGTCAGCAATCAGTGAGCATCCCCAAGGTCAAAATGAGTCAACTACTAAATCACAGGCAAGCCAGCTGAAGGACATTCAGAATTTCTGTTGTCTAAATGTGCTTTCAGGCTGGATGTGGCTAGCCAGGATTGCGATGACCCAGGTTAACCACTGTTCCCTGCTCAGCCTGGATGGGGCAGTTCATTAGCCACTGCCAATAATCTACACAATACTGCTGCACCCTGGGGAAAGCATCCCTGCAGGGTGCTGGGGCTGTTTCTTATGACCTTGCCAGCAGTTTTATAATCTGTCATTTTTGCACCTCAGAAGACTGAATCACTCATTTGACATATGCCAATATCGACAGTGCAATTAATTGGTTCAGCCTTTGACATGACCCCTTGCAGCCTGGGAACACAGAGGAAAGATGTGTCAAAAGGGTTGGAGGGTTCATTTCACAGCCTTTGGAGACTGCTGAGCACAGACAGCCTTCATGGAAGCTGGCTTGCTTGTTAGCATCTGGGAAACTCATTAAAGTTTTATGAGATCTTTTTTAAAGCTTTGGCTTTTCATAGCTTAAGGTCACTATAACACTACTCTATCGTAATTGTACTAATCAGAAATATTTTCTTTCTACTACACTAATTAGCAAGTGCAGAAACTTAAGAAACCGATGCAGAATCCAAGGGTACTATCTAGATGATGCATGTTTTTGTTTTAACTACCTATTTTGCCATCAGTCCACAATTTATAGATATGGTCTATTTCTTTTCCAAAAGTCTCTCCTGAGACGCTTGTTATCTTCCAGCTCTATGGCATTAAATGAGAAAGGAAATAAGTGAACTAGTCTCTGAAAATTTGAAGGGTTTATGTGAAACCTTCACACTCACGAACCTACAATATCCTTTCTACATAGGGAAATACCATTTTCTGAGCGGTGAACTCAGAGGGCTGCAATCCCAAAAGTGCTTTGTTTCTCTCCATGGACTAAAAGGAAAGCCTTGTGGCGGCTGTCTGCAGAAGAAGGTATCAACACTGCAGAACCAATGAGGCTGACCAGGGCAGTCAGAAGCTGGCTACATCCCTTCGCAACTCCTCTCTGCGCAGCTTCTTGCTCCACACTGCCCTGAGCGACTCAGCCCCAGAATCAAAACACATTTTCTGCCCAAGACCCATTCGCTTGCGCACATCACCGTCTCACATTGCAGAGCACATTATCAATAGTGTGATACGTAGGGAAGGTGATGAGCACTACTGGTAGTTGTAGCTATGTACTACATACCATGGGTCCAGGGCTGTGCTATTCCTGCCCTCCAGCCAGCTCAGAGCTTATACCATGCAAACCCCTCTTTCCTTCATGGTGCTGTCTTTGTGCACACTGTGCACACTGCAGCCAAATGCTCACTCTTGGGGACAGCAAAGTTGTCTTGACACTTTGTAAGGAAATATTTCTGCTAGTCAAGGGGCAGCCAGGAAAACAGCACCATTTGCCTCAGGCCAAACTGACTGATGATCCATCCCCAAAACAGCCTGCTGTAAGATTTCTTGGTCTATTAAATGGACAACACTTACAAAATCATCCAAGGCATCACCATGTTCATAGTGGAAAAGGGGTTAAGAGGGACTTGCTTCCAGCCTCTCCTTCCAGCAGTACAGGAGATCTTCTGAAGAGATATGAGAGCTTCAATGAGTTGTATTTCTGGTCAGGTGTGAGGCTTTAAAAGGATGTCAAAAATCTTCTTTCTCATACTTGCTCATCTCAGGATGCTGCATTGAAGAGAGCTGGCAAGAAGCAACCTTTTCCTGAGGACAAGGCTTGGCATAGCCTCTCCTTGGACTCCACTGAGTTTTTCCCCTCACTGGGAAGAGTTCTCCAGTGGACACTGCTGGTTTGTTGCGTTCATCCTTGTGACCTTCACCTGAAATTGGACCTCCACCTGACCATGAAGTCAGGTTCTCTTTTTCTTCCTCTGGTCCTTAAGCCATACTGACCTCTATGCCCTGGAGGCACATCCTCCCTTATTCCAGTATACGGGTGCTCTAGGTCTTGTGTGTCTCTTCCTCATCCTCCAACAGACTGCTGCCAGGTTTGCCAGGGGACTGTTGAGAATGGCAAATCTTCACTGTGTTATTTCCTTGTGCCATTTTACCCTTGAAAACTGTGCTACTGTGGTTGGGTAGCCAGCACTGTCCACATGTGCTCCACTGGAATGGTTGATACTGATACTTAAATGCGTCAGATGTAGGGGATTTTCAGTGGTATCTCCTGGGTCTATGAAACCATGCATTCAAAATGGAATTTGCCATTTGATACAAGTCTCCATAGCAATTTCTCAGTATTATAGAATCATTTAGGTTGGAAAGGACCTTTAAGATCATTGAGCCCAATTGTCAACCCAACACCCCCAGGCCTCCTAAACCATGTCCTGAAGTGCCATGTCTACATGTTTTTTAAACACCTCCAGGGATGGTGACTCCACCACCTCTCTGGGCAGCCTGTTCCAATGCCTGACCACTCTTTCAGGAAAGACATTTTTCCTCATATCCAATCTAAACCTGCCCTGATGCAACTTGAGGACATTTCTTCTTGTCCTATTGCTAGTTACTTGGGAGAAGAGACCAACACCCACCTCGCTACAACCTCCTTTCAGGTAGTTGTAGAGAGCGATAAGGTCTCCCCTCAGCCTCCTCTTCTCCAGGCTAAACACCCCCAGCTCCCTCAGCTGCTCCTCATAAGACCTGCTCTCCAGACCCTTCCCCAGCTCCACTGCCCTTCTCTGGACGCACTCCAGCAACTCATCGTCCTTCTTGTAGTGAAGGGCCCAAAACTGAACCCAGGATTTGAAGTGAGTACAGGAGCACGATCACTTCCCTCCTCCTGCTGGCCACACTATTCCTGACACAAGCCAGGATGCTGTTGGCCTTCCTGGCCACCTGGGCACACCGCTGGCTTGTGTTCAGACGACTGTCAACCAACACCCCCAGGCCCTTCACTGCCGGGCAGCTTTCCAGCTACTCTTCTCCAAGCCTGGTGTGTTGCCTGGGGTTGTTGTGACCAAAGTGCAGGACCCGGCACTTGGCCTTGTTAAACTTCATACAGCTGACCTCGATCCAGCCTGTCTGGGTCCCACTTAGCCTTCCTACCCTCAAGCAGATTGACACTCTCACCCAGCTTGCTGTCATCTGCAAACTTACTGAGGGTGCACTCGATCCCCTCATCCAGATCATTGATAAAGATATCTTTGATAAAGATACTAAACAGAACTGGCCCAACACTGAGCCCTGGGTAACACCGCTCGTGACCAGCCACCAAGTGGATTGAACTCCATTCACCGCAACTCTTTGGGGCTGGCCATTCAGCCAGTTTCTATCCAGCGAAGAGTATGCCCGTCCAAGCCATGAGCAGCCAGTTTCTTCACGAGAATGCTGTGGGAAATGGTGTCAAAGGCTTTACTAAAGTCTAGGTAGACAACATCCACAGGCTTTCCCTCATCCACTAAGTGGGTCACCTTGTCATAGGAGATCAGGTTGGTCAGGCAGGACCTGCCTTTCATAAACCCATGCTGACCAGGTCTGATCACCTGGTTGTCCTGTACATGTCGTGTGATGGCACTCAAAGCCAATGCCTAAGCTGATATCTCTACATCCAAGGAACTGCAATGCAGCATTGCTGACTGTCACAGGGAATAGTCAAGATGAAGCAACGTGTTGTCTCCACTGGAAGCTGGGACTGGGGATTTATTGCAAAGGAGGAGGGTAAAAAGATTTAAATAGTGTCAGAAGGAAGCAATTAGTCCAGATCCAAAGTAAGCTTACACTTGCTCTCAGATGCCAGTTGGCACATGCATTATCTGCAACACTCAGCACTGCAAAGGTTTTCCTGGAAGAGCTTTTATGAGTTCTGTTTCAAGTACTGAAGTGTTCATGGATGTTCATTTCCATAATGATTCTCTGAACACAAGAAGCCTTGTTTTCTTCCTCCATAATATGGTGTAAATCAAAAGTAACTTGACCAGTTTTCTTCACCCACACAGACACACACTCACACACAAACACACAACTGGACATGTACGCACATGTACACTGGTACAGAAAACACACACATAACACACAGAGGTTGTCAGTCCATCATATCCACAACCATTTTCCTGGAATAGCTGAGACTTTTTCTGCTGATCCAAAAGCTACATATGAATCACCCCAGATCTGTACAAAATGATTGTTTTGTTAAAAGGGACACAGGGCTTTAACAGGCATCACAATGTAAAGGAGATAGTTTTCCCTTAAGAGGTGTGACTTTATTAATTTTTGCATCCCTGCCAGGAGAAAGCAAAGGAAGAAGCTTGTTTTGAAGGCAGGGGGCATGAGCATATTTCCAAGACCCCTGAGGTGCACCTGAAAAAAATACAGCAGCCAAAACTTGCTCATGTTCATTCTTCCTTAGTATTAGTGGAATGACTGACAATATTACTACTAGGATGATAGGATAATTCAGGTTGTACGGGACCTCAGGAGGTCTCTGGTCCAAACTCACAGCAGGCTCAGC
This sequence comes from Anhinga rufa, assembly GCA_013400875.1. Classification (NCBI taxonomy): domain Eukaryota; kingdom Metazoa; phylum Chordata; class Aves; order Suliformes; family Anhingidae; genus Anhinga; species Anhinga rufa. Next base: position 11,675 of record VZTV01031445.1, read on the forward strand.
TATGATCACAGACCAGGTTGCTCAGGGCTTTATCCAGTTGGGTCTTAAAAATATCCGAAGATGGAGATTGCATCCCCTCACTGGGCAACCTGTCCCATTGCTTGACTGTCCTCCTGAGGACTTTCTCCTTATATCTGAACTGGCCCTTTCTTCTTTCAGCTTATGTCTGTTGTCTCTTGTCCTCCTGTCACGTACCATCATCTCAGTAACCTCCTTGTAGGTACTGGCAGGCTGTTACTAGGTCCACCCAAAATCTCTTCTTCCTCAAGTTGAGCCAACTCCTCTAGCACATAGTAAGTGCTCCAGACCTGTGCATCTTGGTGGCCTGTGGCTGACCTTGCTCTAGTTTATAAACATCTGGGGGGGCCCAAACTGGGCACAGCCCAGACTGCTGTTAGCCACCTTTGCTGCCAGGCCACACAGCTGGCTTGGGTTCATTTCAGCAGCCACCAAGGTCCCTGGGCTTTTCCATACAGTTGCTCCTCAGCCAGTTGGTCCTCACCTTCCTGAGAGGGTACATGCGGCCAAGGGACTCCCCTTTGCTGTCCAAGACATCTGTGGATCATCCCAGTAGCTCTGCTCACAGGTATCCTGAATAATCTTGAAATCATTAAGTCACTATTAAAAGACAGCATGAAAATCACTCACAGCCCCCCTGGACCTTGGAAATGGATAGTGCCACTGGAGGCCAAACACCACTTGGGGACATAGCTGGTGTGGCAGGCAGGGAGGAGACAACTCTCTGAGACATGACTCCAGTCTCTGAAGGTGTAGCTGAAAATGAGATAAGAAGCCGTGTTTGACTGGCACATTTGTCATCAGAGATGGGAGCTCCTCCCTGTAGAAACCCAGGAACCTTGGCCCAGAAATGCACCTTGGCCAGTGCTTCCCTGTGCACTCTTGTTCCCGCCCTCTTGTCCAGCCAGGGTTTTGGTCTCTGAGCTGGGATGATCCCTGAAGGGTGCCTTAGGTTCCCAGTCAGCCGTAGGCTTACTTGCATGTGTCAATGCAAATTTGGAAATGCTTGTCTTCTTGAGATGAGGGTGTGTGGCTCACCTCCAGCTCAGCCAGCTTTTCTATCAAAGGCTACCCAGGGAAAAGGGAAGCTCTCGCTTATTTGTTTTGCTCCCAGGTATTTTTCTTCTGGGATGATTTCCAAACAGTTTAATTGAAATTAATTCAGTTCTGAGCAGCCTCATGAATTGATCCCATGCCATGCCTTGTGATGGCATCAGCAGCTACCTTGGCTGGTGTTTCAAGGAATGGTGAACATTTTGTCATCCCAGCTTGGATGTGCCAAATATTGTCGATGACAGAAGTCAGCTCCACCAGTGGGACTATACAGTACAGCAGAGACAAGAGTATCGCCATTGCTCTCAGTCAAGTGAACTGGGAACTTCTTCCAAACTCCCATAGGTGAGAACATGCAGAGTTGAAAAGGTTATTTTTATCTTCTTCAGATTTTTTGTGCTAATAAAATAAACAATATCATATTTTTACCCTCGAACCATGCCTAATAGTAGAGAAAGGAGAGAATCCTAAAGTATTACTTTAGGCAGTGCAAATCTTACTAGCTTCAGTGTACTTTGCATCAAACTCACTGGTGGAAGAAAAAGTCACCATAGTCCCTCCTAGCTTCCTTGGCCAACTAGGTTTCCCTACACTCTGTCTGCAGCTAATAGAGGCTTATTTGCAGGATTCTGGATTGGCTGACTTGACCCTGTCCAATTTGATTTCTCCCTAGGGGAAGATCAGAGAAGTAGCTGATTAAGTGTACAAGTGTACAAGACATTCATAAGTGCCTATTTCCATCTGAAAGAGCTTAGAGAAAGTGGGATGTCTACACAGGCCATGCAGCTGCTTTTCTGGACTGACAACTTGAAGGCAACTGGTATTCCTGGGGCATCTGAAATGACACCAGAAGCCCTTATTTAGGCAACTGAATCAAGCCCTCAGCAACGCCAAGAGATGTGTTCCACCCAGAAAGGCAAGAACTCCTCCTGAAGCAGATGTCTCCTGAAGGCCAGCTAAGAAGCTCTGCAGACTTTGCTGTAAAATTTTATTAAGGTATGCACCAAGTGTAATGGGAGATCAGACATCTGACTTACTGAGACAGAGACCAAACTTAGGTGTCTTCATCTATTTATTGACTTAGATGTGAATATTTATTGTGAGTGAAAATGGGGCATCCCAGAAATAGCCCTGAAAACACTGGTACAAGGTCGGTGCCCTGGCATCGATATATTCCAGTGGTTCATTGTAAGGTCAATGACTCTAAGCTCTAAATGACCTTGTGATAGCACACCCTGCGGTTGAGTGTCTGTTGCGAGAGACATTAGTTCACTTCTTCAGCTGCCAAATTTCTTTTCTACTCAGAGCTGCTAGACATCTGTATTTGATCCGAACAATATAGATTTGAGGTCAGGTATATGGATTACATCACAATCTTTCAAAAGTTTGGTTGTCTAATTCACAGGGTCTAGATAAGACTAAGTTCTTTCTGTAGCCACACTGTGGGACTAGAAAGATGCATGCCTAACAGCATCTAGGTCAGAGTTAGACAGATCTGGCAGTTCTTCAATTCCAGTTCTGGTATCTGGACTCCTTAGTTCTTGTGAAGAACAGGAAAAGGACTTGCTACCACTCCCTTATTGCTTACTGGCTACAGTATCCCAGTCCATGTCACTGGTGTGGGATTCAGGCTACCAAATTTTGCACTGCATCTGTCTCTACAAAAGCCAGTAACTAAGGTGGCCTGTTATGGCCAAGGGACAAAATAGGTGTTGGGGGCAATTCCCCTGCCCTATCGTAGACATCTACTTTAGGATCAGATGATTCGTAACTCAAACTCCACTGACTGTACTGAGCAGTTCTCCAGTGCTCAGAGAAGGAGCTAGCTCCAGCTGAGACTTGTGAAGAGCTACATAAAGTCCAGTGAGTCCCACTAGAATGGTCTTTGGAAGAATAGCATCCTGTGCCTATGTTGTACTTTTGCTCCATTTACAGGACAAGTTCCCCCTTCCAGTGACAGTTACCCTGGTTATTTATACTGCCACAGAGACTCCAGTTGTGGCTGAGAACTATATGGTACTAGGTGTCATGGAGACACACATGACTAAGATGATCCCTTCCCTACAGTACTATTGAAGACTCATCTGACAAAGGGCAGGCTTCACAGCACAAAGGTAATAGTGAGTAACTCTGGCTTAGCACTCCAAGGGCAGATGCAGCTGTGCCCACAAAGTTGTGTTTTGTGTCTATTAAGAAAAAGAAAATAATCCACTATAGGGGAAAGAAACCAGTCCAGTGAAAGTGTTACTGTGATGCTGCACTGCACTTGTACTTCAGAGCTGGGTGCATGTCCACAGCAGTGAGGAAAACTCAGAAAGAATTCCAGCTCTTCAAACCCAAAATGTGAAGGGCAGGTTGGCTCACAGCTAACACGGGCTACACTGGCTCATAATTATGGCACTGAGTAGGATCTTACTGCACCTAATAAAACCAAACAAAGTACACAGGCAGACAGGTGAGTTTAAGGAAACAATAAGATGATGTTGATCAGCTGACAGGTTGGGGGAAAGAGAAACAACCTTCAAAACACTATTTCCATGGAGACTACTTTCCACTCCCTGTTTCTATGGCAGCTTTCATCAGGAGATTTTGATTGCCCTATGGTCTGCCTGGTGTGAAGGAGAGAAAGGGAAGGATAGGAAATGCCTCTTTATTGGGAACCAGAAAGGGATACTGAGACGGCAAATGTGAGCCTGACACCAATTCTACTGACACTGTAAGAATTTTTCCAGAGACTTGACATGTGTGCCTAGAAAATAGACTGACAGTGACCACATTGCAAATGCAGAGAGCCCACAGATCGTGTGCCCTAGCTTGTGGCTCCAGAGGAACCAGAACATGAGCTCCAGGGCACAGATATTCTACCTCTTGTTGCCGACCAGGAGGGTTTGGTGCCCACTGAAAGTTTAGGCAGCCTACAAACTAGTCATAGGTTGTCTACAGGGCAGCCATGAGCAGAAAAGCTAGAGCTCACTGTATATAATGTGAAGAGCTTTGGATTGAGTCTGTGTATCCAATATCAGCTGGTGTAAATTATATTCCTTCTAAGAGCTGCCACAAAGCAGGCACCCCCTAGGACTTTGCCTGATATAACCTAGAAAAGCTGCCTTTTTTTTCTCAAATCCTGGCTTTTATGACCCCCACCAGACATGCTGTGTTCAGAGTTACACACCTATCTATCTCCGTCATTCTCCCCTGCTCTGCACTCTCTGAGAAGACAAAAAGAAAGCCACCCTCAAAACAATTTCTTATTGCTCTTCCAGGGATGGTCTGAAATCTTGTTCTTACAAGGCTGATGATAGAAGTTCAAGCTTGATTTTCGTCACAGTGCTCTAGAGAAAATGGGCCGTGGTTGTCAGTACCTCAGGCACAACGGACTTCAGAAAGCTTCCATGGCAAAACAAGTAGACGTAGTGTATGTGTTAGCATCGCACTCCCTTCAAAATTAACCTAAGCAGTATCCCATTAATGGTGCATGTCTAACATGCTGGCTTGAAACAAGGGTCTAATGCCAGAAATACTGAAAATCTCTGATTTGGACAAATACTAATTGGAAAAAGAATTTTTTTTTTTTTTTTTTTTGTGAAAATACACTCCTGTTAGCAACAATAACCTGCAATTTCTGACAGTATCTGCTGCATTGCAAATCCCTTTTTCATCTCAGACTGGCCTAGAGACAGAGCAAACAAAGAGGTACTCAATCCACATATTTCTAACCTGTAGATATATCTGTCCTTTCAAACACAAAATGCCAGGAGGCTGTGCATTGCTATTGTGATGCGTGCAATGAATAAAAGCACTGACACAGTCCTCTCCTCACAAACTTTTGTTTCCCAGCTACGGTGAAGAAGGTTTGCATCACTTTGCAGAACTCGGGGCACTGACAGCAGTGAGTGGCAAAGGCAGGCACATTTCCAGTCTTATTTGTATCTCTGCCACACTGGGATCTATCATGCTAGTTGGCATGCCATGGGGAAGTCTATATGAAGACTTTTCCCTGCTCCTCCTCTATGGCAGGGATGATAGGTCTAACTAGACAAAATCTCCCTACTCCCTCCTCCCTCGGTTGTCTCATTGAGGCACATGAATACAAATGAGAGTTAGGTGGGGTAAAAGTTACAACATTTTGATTTTTTAATTTAAATTTGCTCTGCATTGCCAATCAGCTCCAAGTTGAATGTGATCAAGCTGTTAGGACAAGAAGCCTAAGAGCCTGTTGCTCTGAGACGTGTTAGCTACTGCAGCACACATGAAGTCTTACAGAGATGAGCCAGGGGCTCCTGAGATAACACGAGACAACACGAGAATACCTCAAAGGAATTAAGGGGTGTTCCTCTAAGAAGGTGGCACAGCCAACAGCCCAGCTGAAGTGCCCCTACACCAAAGCATGCAGCATGGGCAACAAACAGGAGGAGCTGGAAGCCACTGTGCTGCTAGAAAGCTACAACCTACTTGCCATTACTGAAAGATGGTGTGATGAATCCCAGGACTAGAGTCTGGCTATCGATGGCTACAGGCTGTTCAGAAGGGACAGGAGAGGAAGGAGGGGCAGAGGTGTTGCCCTCTACATCAAGAAATGGATAGAGTGTGAAGAGCTGTCTCTGAAGAATAGCCACGAGCAGGTTGAAAGCTTATGGTGAGAATCAGAGCCCGAGGCAACAAAGGGAACCTTG
>VZTV01031464.1:0-32830 GCA_013400875.1 Anhinga rufa
GTACTGGTCCCAGTACGGACCCTCATGGGACACCACTTGTCACTGATCTCCATCTGGACATTGAGCTGTTGACCACTATCCTCTGGGTGTGACCATCCAACCAATTCCTCATCCACCAAACAGTCTACCCATCAAATCCATGTATTTCCAATTTAGAGAGAAGGATGTGGTGGACCAAGTCAAAGGTCTTACAGAAGTCCAGATAGATGACATCTGTAGCTCTTCCCTTGTCCACTGATGTAGTCACACCATCATAGAAAGCCACTAGGTTGGTCAGGCAGGACTTGCCCTTGGTGAAGCCATGCTAGCTGTCTCAAAACACCTTCTTGTCCTCCATGTGCCTTAGCGTAGCTTCTAGGAGGATCTGTTCCATGATCTTCCCAGGCACAGAGGTGAGGCTGACAGGTCGGTAGTTCCCCGAGTCCTCCTTTCTACCCTTTTTAAAAATGCATGCAATGTTTCCCTTTTTCCAGTTACCAGAGACTTCACCTGACTGCCATGACTTTTCAAGTATCATGGAGGGTGGCTTGGCAACTACATCAGCCAGTTCCCTCAGGGCTCTGGGATGCATCTCGTCAGGTCCCATAGACTTGTGTATGTCCTCACATGATGTATCTGCATAATCTTGTTTCTTTCCAAACATTAACCAGAAATATTTTCTGAACATTTCAGCCATCTCTGCATTTCTTATTAATAGTTTTAGTACCTTCAACCCTTGCTGGGCCCTACACCATTGCTACATTTTCTTTCCTTATGTAAATTAAAAACTCCTTCAGAACACCATTTACTCGCTGAGAATAGATTTTGTTTTAGCCTTTCCTAGTAATTTCCATACTTCATAATATATAAATATCAACAGATATCTATCTCCCTTTCTCTAGTCCTTTATGCAGCCACATATTTTATTTAAATATCTAAGTACTGTGCATATTCATGCTCACATATGTGTCTACAGGTATACATACATAGCCTCATATACAGATATGTGTGGACAACTATACACCTATTTAAACACGTGTGTACACATGTGTAAGCACATTTCTACTTTCTGTCTTCTTTTGCCACACATGTTGTCTTGACAATGTTTTGCCCAGTTAGAAAACTCTTGAAAAACTTGAAATTTTCATTCATACATTTCTCTCCCCAGTTGATTTTAGTAAAGGCTGTACTCAGCTTTGGGAAATTGGCCTTTTCAAAACAGTGTGTATAAATATTACTGTTTGGGACTGTTTTCTCTTCAGCTATATTGAATGCAATCAGGTCATGATTGCTTCTTCCTGAGACAACCCCTGATTTCTAGTCTAGTGGATAAATTAATTTTTATCTATTATCAGGCTGTCCAAAAGCAGAATTCTTCCACACCAGGTTTGACAACATTTGTTTCGTAGAACTGTTATCCAGTATTTGACATTACTCTAGTGAGGTTTCACAGGTAGCTAAATGAAATCTTCAGCAAGTCTCCAGAATAAAGTTCCCCATAATTACACAGTTCTTTTCCCACATGTAGTAGTGCTCATTCTGTCTTCAGATTCGGTTCATTGACTTAGAGTGTCACCTCTGCCCACCCCTGCTTGCTCCTGGGCTTTGGTAATCAGCGTATTGCAGTGCATTTCTTAAGACCCTGCATTTCCCGGTTCTAAGTTAGGCAGATATAAGTCACTGGGTCATACACAAAGTCATTCCTCTTACACAATTTCTTTTATGTCCCCTAGCATGCTTAAACATCTTATATAATATTCTGACAGGCTGGTCCCTCTAGCACTGAAACCTGATGAGACAACTAAGTTGAATTTATCTTGATTATTGAGAAATTCCAGTTCCTCTTACTTATTACCCAGACTCCCAGCTTCAGCATATAAGCATTTCCAAATGCATTTCTTTTTGGATCCTCTACCATGCTGATTTAATTTGTTCCTGACATGGCGAATTTGAACCACATTTACTTTCTCAACCCCCTTCTGCATGCTGTTACTTTAAATACAGTTGTGCCAGTTCCCAAGAGTCAAGATTTTTTGTCCCCTGCCACACCTATTTAATCTCTCTGTCATTTAATACTGCATATATTACAAGCCAGTACACAGTTTTGCTCCATGGTATGTAGTCAGTCCAAAACCAACAGAGATATTTTGTGCTGACCCATGGGATGCTGACACAGGTTGGCTGGGATACTGTATCTGCAGCACTATTTAAATAATTGCACTCAGCATTGTTCTTTCTGCATCAGAGCATCCTGTTTTTGCAGATGGCTTTGCAATATAATTCAGCAAATGTGATTTTTAATATCAGTGCTAGTACTCAGGTCACACAGGTACATCTTACCAGTGAATCGCAGTCTGCTGCAGTACTTGCAATACCTTGCAGTCACAGGACATGGCGTTGACCTGAGCCAGTCATGGAAACTCTCTGAAGAGACACAGATGTGTTTCACACACAAGGAAGAAATGCATTAACATCTGCACATGTCTGACAGCTACCCTCTTGTTGCTTGTTTCCACACAGCACAAACTATGAAGCTCTGCAGAGCCTTGCCTGGGAACAGACAGGGGTCATGCCAGTGACCACGGCCACCTCAGATGTGTCTGGTACCTGCCTTTCCATAACAGGACAAAAATCTTTGGGGAAGCAGGTTTCACTCAGGCCCCACCGACTGCACTGAGCACTGGATTGTCCCTTAAAGTGTTTAAACCCTGTGTAATCTAGCTAAAGAAAACCAGGGCTCATTTTATGAAGTATGCTTACTTCCATGCATACCACAGGAACTTGTGAAGATGCAAATTCGAGTCAGGATGTTATGGGGCCTCTGCTCTTATCTCAGAGAGATAAGGAATCTTCTCTTTGTGCGGAAAGGTTGTATCTTTTATTAGACTAATTGTTACAACTGGAAAAATTATATGCTTTCAGGTATGCAAGCGTTCCTTTGGTCGCACTCACTGTAAGTTCTAGTATAGCCACAAAAAAACCCCACAAGCGGTATCAGCTGGTAGGGCAGAGCACATAGGAAAGGGTTGCTTCCTTTGAAGAAGGTGAGATGTTTTCAATACACCAGTTCCTGAGCAGCCCAGCCACTTCAGGCTGAACATGTTAGCGCTTGGAGATTGAGGCACAGAGTGTTGCTGACTCAGCAAGTAATAGGGGATAGTGCACATCTTGCAAATAACCTCTCTTCGTTTTACTAAATGAGTTAAACAGCAGTCTAAGCGCAACTCCTTTTATATGTCAATTGCTTAAATTGCTAAGTCATTTATTGAGGGGAGAGTGCAATGCATAGAGTATAGATTGCATCAGAAACAAAAGTAATAAGGCCACACAAACATATTTACATATGGCCAAATTAAGTATATAACATGTTACACAGACACAGAGAGAACCTCCTTAGCAGTGCCCATTGCAAACTGGGAGATGGTGATAAGAGAAGACATTTAACTCAGAGTTGTAACCTAAAGCTCAAATGAATAAGTGTTACTTTGTCCTTAAGTGATCTGCTTTCAAACCCAAAAGTCTAAAACAGTGGCTAGAAGAGCAGCTGGCTTGCTGACCCTCCCTACATAGCACAAGTCGTGGCCTTTCATGGGCTTCTGCCCTCGCTCTGTAACACAGAAAACACATTTAATGTTTCCAGCAGCTCATGTAACTGTGCTTGTGTACCTGTCAGTCTCCCAGAACCCACAATGACTTTCGGATTCAGGGAACAATTTCAAGCACTCTGACAGATGAGAAGGGCTTTCAACAGCAATTAAACAAGTTTGGTGAAAGCAGGTAAGCAGGTGGAGATGAAAGACTGATAGCATTTTCACCAGGAGAAAACTCTCACTGAGGGTGTCTTACTAAAATGCAAAGCTCCCATTCCTAGCATGGAAAAGAAGTCTTAAATGTCCAAACAGCAGGAAAATCTCCCCTTGGAGCTCACAGCACTCACGAATCTACAGCAAAACAGGATTCTTTAGATTTGATGCTTGTGAATCTGTTTGTTTAACTATACTCTTTTTCCACACTGGAAAATTCAGATCTTGCATGTTTTCAAAAAACATAACAAATGGATATATAACTGTATAATATATATGGAATGCATACATATATATAAAATTCAACAAAAATTTGAATGAAATTTGAATAGTTTCCAATAGAAATAATAATAATAATAATAATAATAATAATAATAATAATAATAATAATAATAATAATAATAACCCAACTAAGCAAGCTGCTCTTCCNCGTTATTATTGAATTGAATTGAAGTATTGTTTCAAACAAGATCTCCTTGAGAAAACATCTATTTTTTATTCCTTGCACTATGAAATGCCTTAGAAGTGGCAACGCCATTGAAACTGATTAAAAGAAATTAAGAATGTCCATTTAGCTGACTTACAAACCTCATATTATTGGGTCAGTGTCATAGTGCACTTCCCCTTTCAGTGTATTATTTCAGTGTATTATGGCTTGCAGCAAAACCACAAAAAGCTCTTCAGCAAACTAGAGAAGATAAGACTTATTTGACATTGCAAAACCTTAAACTCAGCTTTCAGTGCCTGATGATGTCTTCAGCGCATATTTTGTGTGCTTCTTCTAGCATAATTGTACCTGGATAATCTGTATTGAACATCTTTGCTAAAAAGGTGAAAACAAAAGCCTGACCCGGATATATGATGCAGAAGCTTTTTGAAAAGCACTTCCACCACAGCTCCGCTGCTTGGATCTCAGTTGGTAACACTTGACATAAGAACATTTTGTTGTTGTGGTTTTAGGCCTCTGTAGACCACATACGCTGAAACATTCCGGATCTGGGATAGCAAAGCCACCAAACTATTTCGGTATATGATATGATGGCAAGAGTTGAACCCAAATCTCCACAGGTTTAATGTCAATGTACCCGTGCTTCATACTACCAACCTTCCCTCTTGCTGCTTTCCTGGGGAACTGGTGCTAAAAGCTTACACTATACGAGGTACTTACTAAGCGTATATGAATGGGGTTGCTATTATCCGTCAAAGGCTTCAGGCTGAAGCAGTTGTTCAGAGCATCCCTGACACGTATCCCTGCTGCTGACAGAACAAGTCTATATTCATGCCCCGCAGACAAAATCGCCATTCGTATTTAGATTTGCACCATGTTCACAAAGTTCCTTGGGAGATCTGTTCACTTTGTATGTGGGAAAATGGATCAGAAAATACTGACAATTTTCAAAATGCTTGCTTTGAATTTCAATGTCTCCTCCTTGTACTAGCTAACAGTGAACTACTGTTGGTACACACTAAGTCCCTCACACCACACGTAAAGTACGTTGACTTGCCCAGTGTGAAGAGACTGCGAACTCCCTTGCCTACCCCTCCCTTCTCAAAACACCAGCAATGGACCATTATCTTTGATTTTGACTTCTGAAGAGAGAATGCAAATGCCAGGAAGGAAGTTTTTAGAATCCGTAAAAAAATACTCTCTAAAAGACCTTCCAAAGGGAATATTACAACAGGATACAGTAAAGAAAAACAGGAGAAGAATTTGAGGGGGAGAAGCTCACACTATAAATGAAAAATACTTCTGAGAATAAACAAAAACAAAAGCACATCCAAACTTACTTCTACTTAACAGAAAATATATCATTAGTGAATTTGGTGCTTAAAATAGACTAAGTACATTAGTGGAATACTTGAATATGTCTAATTTATACCTTCCGGACTGTGCAGTATAGTACAAGGAAGATGAAAGTACACTCAGAACTGACGTTGGGGCCGCCCCCGCTGGACCACCAAGGCAGAAGGTGAAATGCAGAGCTTACAAGCTGAGTCCTAGGACTCAACTTCTTTGAAAAATTTCCTTTACATCACCAGGGTATCTCCCCAAGCATCAGGAAAAATTTATCTCTAAAGTCACTGAACTGAAGATTAGGAAACCCCAGTGTTTCTGAGCATTTTGGTAATAGCTGGCCACTATAAAATTGTCATGACTTATTATATTTTGGAGACAGTGACTAGCTTAAGGCTATCTATATTCTACACTCTTAACAACATGTAATATAAAAGCAAACATTACCCTAATTGCAGCCCCTTTCCTTCCCCAATTTCTTCTGCTAAACACTGTCAGGGTAGACTGTGCTGTGCAAGCCACGCAGACAGTCTGCACATCAAAGAGTTTGCAAGCTAAGCAGCTGAGATCAGGACATCAGCTCTGCACAAAGAAATCCAGGACTACTCAACGTTACATGGATCTGCACAGGGCTTTGTGCGTGACATGAAAGTCATGCTGGAAAAGCTGACTCTCAACAAAGGTAGGGGATGGTGGCTTGCTGAAGAAGGCTAAAAAGCTCTGAACAGTTGTGAAGTATAGCTGACTTTCAAACAAATTTCTGAGCAGCTGAGAAGTTATGCTAGGGAAGAACAGGACAGAGCACAACAAAGCAGCAACACTGACTTGGCTTGTGGTTTCTCCTCAATTATCAAAGCAGCAGGTTTTTGTCAGAATGCTTTCCAGGCCCAAGGACTTTATGACAAACTCAGAACAGACCTTTGCTGGTCTACATGAAGAAATGCAGATTTGTTACAAAATAAAATTCACTGGTTTAAACTGAAATTGCAACAAAACATCGTGGAGGAGTAAGTTAAACAGAAAGTATAAGTTTACAATTGAAATGATTCTGCACTCCAAAAGGAAAAATGTACAGCATCTTTTGCTGGTGTTTTCATGAGCTGGGCAGAATTGCACTGGTCTGTAGGTGCAGAGCACAAGAAGCAGAGCTTAGGCAGCCCTTGCAAGGCTCTGGGTGAGTGACAGGACAGTGGTCTGTAACTCAAACTATCCAAAGCTACCCTGGAAAAAAACAAAAGGTGCTCTTGCTGAAGGGAGAGGGTATAGAGAAAAACGATCCTTTTAAGAGGAAATTTGTCTGCCTGTCTACTTTTAATTACAAAACTAGAAAATACTCAGCATCACAAATTTAAATTCACCTTCTCCCTAATTAATAATTTATCCTTAACCTAGTTTCCTAGGGAAACAAGGTTGAGGCAATCACACCTTTCTCTGTCTGTGCCTGCCTGCCTGCCTGCCTGCCTGCCTCCCTCTGTATTTCAGAGCCCAGTGGCTATTTCCAGTACCCTAACATTAACAAAGGAAAACGATCTCAAAGATATTATGTGCCCATAAGTATAAAGAAAATAAGGCAGAGTGGTAGAGGAAAGAGACCTCATTAAACATTCACATGGAGAGGAAGGTTGAGGCATAACTACATCCCTTATTAGACACTGAAGAATCAACAAAAGGCTTGAAATACTTGAATGCCTCATGGGAAACAATTCAATTGAACTCACGCCTTTCTAAACATCAGGAAATCCAGTTACCAGACACAAATCTGTAAGAAACCAGGCTTCAGTGGCTCAGCTGCTCACCCAGCAACTTCACTTCAGCAAGCAAACTGATTACTACTATTGCAAATACCCGTATTTCATCAGATGGAGAGTGCAGCAAACAGGCTCTTGGTGAATAATCTAGGCATGAAAAATGTCAGTAGGCAGTTTCCAATTAGCAGTCCTCACCAAAATAAAGCTTCCCCTCTCCCCCCACTCCAAAGCAGCATTTTTGGGAGTGCATGGGAAGGGGGGCTCGTTGGCTGAGGGCACATGGGGCTGGGGCTGCTGCACAGGGAGGGCTCCCTTGCTCCAGGGGAAGCGCAGTTGCGAACCCAAGAACAACAAAGCAGCATTACACTTAATCCACTGCCATCTGGCTTCATTTTGACAATCCACAAAATCAGACACAACATTCTTCTGCAAAATCCCTGAAAAACAACACAGAACTAGTGTCAAACCCAGCATCCCCTCCCTCCCCGGCTCCTCCAAGGGCTTGAAAGAAAGGTTTCTCATAAAATGAAGAGTGATTCCCCCAAGTGACATTTCTGCAGGAGCATTCCAGCTACAGATGTTTCCACTGTGGCAGAAGAGTTTGTATAATGCAGGGCCGCTTGTCATATTTATGGAGACAGGGAGGGGGAAGGGGATGAGAAACAGAAAACAGGAGAGGCTGCGAACAGGGGTGTCAATCCATAGGCAAGGAACCACCTGAAAGAGGCTATCAACTTTGCATGTTTGCTCAGCTTTCAACCTGACCAGGTCCAGGAGGAGAACCAGGACCATCCATCTTCCCCAGCAGAATCCAAACAGCTGTCCCTGAGGGGACAAAGAGAGCCACAGCCTTTAAACTAGCTGGAAACACAGTCCTTCTGCAATCAGCAAGATGAATCCCCTTATTATTATTTCAAAGCAGTGTGTTGCAGGAAGCCTTGGTTTGCAACATTTGCATTGTTAGTGAGGTATTAAGGTAGTCTACATGGCCTGCTAAGTAGGCTCAAATATTGCCTCTTTGCTGGTGGCTCTCATAACTACATAACAGAGATGTTTCTTTCCACAACAGAAGGCAGAAAGGCAACCAAATATCCTGAAATAATGCCTGATTCAGGCTGAATTGTGTTGTCATTGACAGACAGTGATTATCTACAGAAAACAACTTACAAAGACTGAATCACATTTTCATTGTCGCCTCCCTGCTTAAGGGTGCAACTGAGCTGCTGGGCTTCTTGTGCCCTTTCAGACTCTTGAGCATTGGAGACGCCTGCCCTCCAGCATGACACAGACCTTCTGTAGTTCCTGTGTCATTGCTGCCAGCTCTGTATGGATGGCTCAGGTATTCTGGGACATCTCAGCTAGCACTAGATGCCTAAATTTAGGCACCTGCATGAGACTGCAAGAGTTACCCCGCAGAGGCTATATCCTCTGTTCCACCATCCTCATGTAGTCCATGGTCATATGTCTGCTTGCACTCCCTGGGTGCTACCTATGACAGGGGCAAGCATACATGGGTGTCTTCCCAGTTGCCAAAACAAGTGGATTAGCAAGCAAAACATTCATATTCACAAATGATACTTTGCTCAGCTTCCATAAAAAAAAAAAAAACGGGATAAAGAGCAAGGCAGACTCCATTCACGTGCCTGCCTTAGGGCTGAATGCCACAGGGATCTCCCCAGACATGGTCTGTGATGTGCTTCTTAGCATGGCTGAGGATCCTGTCTTCCAGAAAGCTCTTACTGACAACAGCATTAATGTTAACCAGGCGCATCTCTGCAGAGCGCTGTGTGTGCACATGCATTAATCAGGCATCTTTCTTAATGTTCAGGATTATGCCAGGGAACAACCTTGCCTGGCCTTCACATGTGGATTAGAAGAAGTGAGGGGAAATGGAAAGAGTAAGTTCCTTGTGCTACAGCAGTGCCACCTGCAAGGGACATCTAACTTCATAAAAATTTATCCTATTGAAACTCCCAAATGTTTCCAGTTGTAACATATGAAAGACAACATTCATATCATGGCCTGAGAGGAGGAAATGGCACACTTATGCTAAATACTGTGGGATTGGTTTTAGAGCAAAGGTTGTATCTGCACAAGCTTCAGCATTGTAGGTAGGAAAGCCATGCTCTCACACACCAGCAGCTCAAACAAGTACACACCTGGGAGGAAGGGGAAAGGAGAACATAATCTCCTGTAAAACCAGAACTGTAAGCAATACAAAAGAAACACTTGTATTGAGGAGGACAGTAAAGAAACAATGAGCAAATAAGACACTTGTATCCCTAATATTTAAAAAAAAAAAAATACAAGAAAACTTGATTATGACCCAGGCTAAAAAGACCAGGGAACCTACACTATGGTGAATAATGTCGATTTATCATTTCTGATGCCAACAGATTTTTAGGGTAGTCAGGGATACAAAAGACAAACAGTGTGACTAGTAACAGACTTCAAGCTGAAATGATAAGCTGCTGTGGTCTTGCTGGTTAATTAGCTATATGTTTCATGAAATCATATATTTTGCAGGTTCAATTGGGGGATTTGATAATTTCATGCTGTAGGCTTCTGTCTCCCCTCACAATGTGCATCCTTCAAGAATGCTACAGCAACTTCCTTACTCCAGATGGAAAGTTAGATGTGCAGCTTCACGTTACAGCCAATGAACCTCTAAAAGGATGGTGGAGTTCGAATTGCAGGATTTACTGATAGCAGCAGTCTCCAGATTACAGTTTCTTTTTGCACAAACACACCTGGTACCTCCTTCCCTCTCTTTCTCTCCTCTAAGTCCTTTCCACACACCATGACTCAGTAGTCACTCACCTTAGAGGTGGGCTGAGTTCCTGAATGGCATTAGAGAGGTTTCTCTTGGCCACTGAGAGCAAATAGATACATAAGGGCAAGACGATGGAATTGCTGGATTTTGAGGGGGTATTTCTGTTTTTCTAAAAGATAAACTCCAGTTTGTTCCACTTCAGGGCCTGCCCAATGCTTTGTAGTGATCACAACAGGATTTGACTTCGCTCTTGGCTAAAATGATGTCCTCTGTGTAATCATCAAGTGAGAGATCTGTATGTCAAATGTTTACACTGCTTTCTTCTCAGTAGAAGCAGAAAAGCTCTGCACCACCCATCACAAAGAGGTCTCTTTTTCTACTCCAGAAGCTTTTGAGGGCTCCCAAAAAACAAGTTTACATCCTCCTGTGCTCATTTAGCCACACCTGAGGCAGCAGCTGCCTGTTCAGCATTGGTATTAGAAAGACGACAGCAGAAATCTGGCAATCTCTCATATGCCTGCAGTGGGAAGGAGTCTTCTCTATGTATTTTTGAGTATCTTAACTGTATCTGTGGAAAAAATTAAGGCTGAATATTACAACATTTCAGGAACTTTTTACAAAAGAAAAAAAAACCACCACTGAAACATGTCCTCTCTATTCAGGTCACTACTAAACGATCTTTTCCACCTTTCCTTCATCATTTTGGACATATACAGCAATGAGCTACCCTGTGTTGCTGGTATTATCACAAGCCTGCCAGTGGTTTCTCAACAGGGTTTGGAAGTATCAGTCTGGAGTTACTAAATTTACATATTCAGAACCAGGTACTTTGAGCACAACTACTCCTGCTTCCCACTTCCTTGCCATCCGCCATCCTCTGCCTTTTCACTTGCTGAACTGGAGGTTCTCCGGGAAATTTGAACCAATAAGTATTTTTAGTTGATACTAATGGATACCTAGTCTTCAGCATTACTCATGCCCAAAACTATATAATTTCAAAATTGTCTCACTGTACCCTACCTTTATTCCTTTACTGGAGTACAATCAGACTCTTAAATGGAAAGAGGGGCTTTGTTTTAAGGATGTTGCTTTTCCTTAAGTATTGCTTAAGTATTGTCTTTCCATGTATTGCAAACTGGCAATACTGTTGGAAATCTTTGCTGAGCGAGGGTATCCTATAACAATTAAGGTGTCTCAATGGAGCTATATAAAACATTTGAGGAAAATGGAGTAAAAATTGTGAAAGACTGAAATATTAATCTCCCACCATCTGCTACACAGGATATATGCTATTTTACTGTTTCAATGCCCATGATCTCTCTATGTACAGCAGTTTAAAGTTCTGTTCTGTTTTAAAATAGAAAGGTAAAGCTTTTTTTCACACTCAATTTACTGGCCAGCTGGAACCGCAATGCCTGTTCCTGCTCATTTATGAGAGTTCACAGGACAGGGTGGTGGGCAGCACCCTATTTTAGCTTCCCTGTGAAAAAATGTTGATAGAAAACCAGCTGTAAAGGTCTTCCTTAAAAGGCAAGAGAGGTCTTATGCTCTCCTTAACTTCTATTTCACAAATAGCCTTCTCAAGGCCAAAAGCACTCATTCAAAAAGGATCTCAGAGACCAACCAGAACATGCTGCATGGCCTCACAGTGTCATTCTCACCACGGGTGGGAAGCTGCAGCAGAGCCACAGACTCAAAGCCCAGGCCGAAATACCATTAGAATGCAATTATAGGATATAGCACAACAATCGTGGAAAAGGAAAGTGCGTAACAGCAGAAAATAAATCATAGCTAATTGAAACATCATTTTAGAAACAATTGTAGCTCACATATTAAAAACACAACAAAGTATTCTTGCTCTTTTTAATGGAGGGGTTTTTTTGTTTTCATTTTTAAAGGGCACATTTGATACTCTATCTGCTTTACACTGTATAGTGTTATTTTTTCTGTCTCTTTATTTCATCTTCCTTCGACCACTATCTTTCAGTCACTTCTTCACAGAGTGCTAGTTCAATGTCAACAAGAGGTAAGTCGAGTGGAGATTAAATATTTCTGGCAAGTTATCATTAGTATTGCCAAAAATCTGTTTAAAATAGTCCCTCTGAGGGACTCTAAACCCACCCCACCCCCAGCTTTCTAACCCAAGCACTAGCTCAAGGCAGTAACAGGCTGCTTTTTGGCTGATCTGCCAGACAGAATGATACCTTATCAGACACTCTATCTGGATAGCGATTGCTATAACCATCTTTCTGGGTTAATCTTTTGTCCTTCTCTCTCTGATTATGGGAAGACCTGTTCTATTTTGATGTGTGTAACAACCTGTTTTAAATAAACAAAGATTCCCCTTAGGTCTTTTCCAGCCTACACTGCAGTCAGCATGGCTACAGTTGAAGAAATAGGTCCCACACTCTGGACTTGGTCATGGAGCTGCTAAAATGGGACTGCTGGCCAATGTTACTTCAACAGAAGAAGATAACTTCCCATGGAAGGAGAGGGTCAGCAGCAACCCTGTTGTCCTTCCTCTCCTCCAGCTCGTGGAACCTCAGCCTTGTCCTGGTTGAACCAGGGCAAGAGGCTCTGCTCCCCACTGCTCACTGCCCATTGAAGTGGGACATAACTCCAGCTTAGCAGGTTGTATTCATTAAGAAGTAGGTATATGGGCAAGAATTGCTGACATATTACTGGCTTTGAAAGCAAATTGTTCTAGATGGAGAAAAAATACATAAACCCAAAACCTCCAGACGAAAAAGCTTTTAGAAAAGAGTGGAAAGTTGTTTTTCATTAACCTCATTGAGAGAGGAATGACAGGATTTGCAGCAGTGCTCTCCCATCTGTTCTGCAGCATTGCTGAGTTGGAGCACAAGCTCTCAGGCAGTGGTGTCTGTCACTGTCCTTTGACTCTACAAGAGCTGCTTGTACTGCAGTCAGTGTGGGGCATGGACAGGCCTCCAAACTAGCCCAGCCCTCTGCAGAAATACATCCATGCAGAATAAGAACTGCAGCAGTGACTGGAATTTCCTTCATCTGTCAGGGAAAACGCAGTTGATGAAGCGTCTGTGTTGTTTCCATTCTTCAGAGAAGAAACTCTATTAAGTGAGAATCTCTTCCTCTAAGAGGTGTCTGATTTGCTTCAAACCCAGTGTTTTGATTTGCCTGTTCGCTGCTGTCACAAAACACAGGAAAAAATCCTCTTCAGAGTACCTTGGCATGCTGAAGACAATCTTTTGAAACCAAGTTACCACATGTTCAAAAGGAAAAGGAAAGGACTCATGGAACGTGTCCCACAGGCTCATAAAAATGTAGTCATTAACAGATTTAAAAAAAAGAGTTTAAAAGTGTGATGGTTACAACAGGAAAGAAAATGCAAAGAGCTGCTCAGATCTGGAAAAACAGAAAAAAAAAACCTTAAGAGCAGAAAGAATATGAAGGACATTTCTTTCAAGTTTCTGCAGAAAAATCCTAAAAGATCTGCTACTTGAAAAGTCTATAAGTTAAGAAAAGACTATGAAGCATCCTGAAAGTAGCTGCAATTTAGACATCCACCATAATCCTGTGAGCTGGTACAGAGCGGCCTCCTTTCCAACCTCACAGATCCTCAGAGGAGACCCTGAATGAGTCACAGCTGTATCTTTCTAATTGCATTTCAATTATCAAAAGGGAAGGCTTGAGTTTGGCCTGTGCATGAAAAACACCAGCTTCCCAGAACATTTCGCTCACTGGGTGTTTTTTTTTTTAAAAAAAAGTTCTAAGTCTCTAATAAAAAATGGGAATTTTATACCCTGCTGGTGACATAATCCTTTCAGTTTGCCTGGATCCAATAGGCTCCACAAGGAGATGATATTAGGAAAAGAGAGGACAAGACTTCTGTAAAGACATAGAAGAGGCAGCAGGTCCTGGAGGAGGCAGAGATGCTTCGTGAGTTAAATCGGATAGAAGCTGCAGACTCAACAGCCCAACCCCACCACTCGAAAGGGACATGGGTTTCAACCCAACATCTAAACTCCCAGGTGCATCACACACAGAGGCATGCTGCGAGGCTAGCGGTGGCAGACAGCCTGTGCATCTCCACTCCCAACACACTTCCAAGTCAGTCAAGCAGTGGTAGGGAACAGATGTGCAAAAACCTCAGGTGAGCTGCATTTTGCACAGACCAAAAGAAGGCCAGAAAGGCAGTACAGCACAGGTTTGCATGAGAAAATCATCAGAGCTTGTTTCAGTTTGGTCACTTTGTCCAGGCTTCTCAGAGTGACCATCACGTCTCTGACAACACCGATGTAGCTCAGACATCTCTTTCCTTAGCTGGGGGCTACTAGGCTGTAATTTTACCATCCCAAAGTAGACTTTGAGGTGGCATTGCCTGGCTTTTCTTACAGAATAATACCTGCACAGCCATCACACCTAGGAGAGACTTAAGCCACACTTGTAATAAATGTCCCAGGTTCTTCAGTGTCTTTGGCACCTTTACAAAGTAACTAATAAAAGCATTGGCAAAACAGAAGGCAAATGGCAGCTGGCAAGTTTTGGAGGGAACATTGGCTGCAGTCTTCTAAAGTGGAATGACTTTTCCTTCTTACTGCATTTCCTCTGAGATCCTGCCCTTTAACCTAGCACTAAATCTCAGTGTAATTACATCATTCATTTTCTTTCCCTACCATGACAAAACCTAAAACCTAAACTGGCTTGGATATCATAACCTGAATTTATTTTGCATCACCCAAGTTAGCTCAAGTGCTACTTGGGATAAAAGAAAGCCATATGCAATAGTGGAAACTGTAGTAGGGTGTGGTATAGATTTTCCTGTAAGAGGGAGTTTATTCAGAGAGCCAAGAAGCAGAGCTCATGCTGGCAGGGGCAATGGGCTGCACACAACAACAAAACTGAGAAAGCATGTTAAGGACATAATGACTGTGGTCTAAAAAAACCAGAAGTCTAGACTTCAGGTCAATTTGCAAAGCCATACACAGGAGGCAGAAGGCGCCCCAAGTTTGTAAAGCTAGGTAAAAAATGTACAGCCTTACATTATTTTGAATCACAAAAATCAACTTGCTACTCACTAAGAACAGCAGATAACATGAAAATGCCTTTTGCCAAGATGAATGAAAGCAGTTGGTGCAAATGGTCTGAGATGTGAGCGCTGGCATTACTCACATTCCTCTCCCCCCCACTGCACGGTGGGCAACTGGAATTTACAATTTACAGCTGGCAGACTGCTTACATGTTCTCCCAATATGTTAACTGTTGTCTTGATTTGTATTGTTTTTTCCTAACATCACAGCTCCTTCACTAGGCTTTGTTGTGGGCAAGGTTATGTACATGGCAAAGCTTCCCATATGGAATGGTTTAACGGCTCTGGGATATCAGTGCGATCACTGCGGTCTGCAACAGATGGGGCTTAGTTAGACAAGGAGCCAGTTAGCGTGGGTGTTATTACAATTGTTTTACGCAGCTCTCCTATCACCACATGGAGGTAAAGCAGACGAGACATCTTCAGGGACAGAGAGGCTAGAAGGGACATGTTGGCCAAAAGACAGAAGGAACGAAGGAACGAAGAGGGTTGGCGAATAATGTCCATGGCTGCATCTGAATTTCAATTAGTGATCAGCCCTGTACATGCCACTTAGCCACTGATCTTACTATCAGCCACAGGGTAGCCATTAATTCTCCTCCAGGTTGTGACTTATCCAACCAGTCAGGCCAACAGCCAGTACAGAGACAACAGCCTCATCTCCTTCAGCTGTTTTAGCCCTACTTCCACTTTCTCCTTCCACCTCCACCACCAGAGATCAGGATATGTTATGCAACATCATGCATGTTAATGTCACCATATGGGCAGAGAAATGTTTCTACAACCTCAACACAAAACCCCGCATTGAAACACTGCAGCCAGAGTTACAGCTTGCAGTTGTGAAAAGCAGTTGGAAATCCCTAACGGTTTGCATGTGGGGTTCAGGTTAGGTTCACCTTTAGGCTGGAGCTATATTCCACAGAGTAAAGGTGATTTATAGGTCCTCAGCTTGGGATTTGTCTCAGGGTTTCTCCCTTTGTGAAGCAGTGCACCGTGACCCCGCTGCCCATGCATGCTGGTTGCCACTTTTAATTTGTGTTTCTGTCTGGGGAATGGCCATCCCTGGCATGAAAACCACCCTGAGAGAGGCAGAAGGTGGGTAGTGGTGAAAATGTGTCTGTTGAGGGTTGAACGCACCCTTCCACTTCTTCTAATTTCTGAAGTAGGCTGCTGGGAAGTGCCAAGAGTCTGCAGGCTCATCGAGGGCGCATGGAGCAGGTGAGGTCAATATGTTCCAAATGCTCAGGGAGATGGTGTGGAGATGGGAACACCATAGCCCTCCCCAACTTGGTTCAGAAGAAAACGTACCTTCGGCCTTTCCACAGATTCAGCTAATCTCAAATATAATGGAGCCACAGATCTCCTACTCTCAAGGTCAAGGAGCAAAGGAGAGGGCAGGGTCCAGGCAAGTAACAAAACAAAAATCAACTGAAACAAAGAAGGGCATTTAGATGAGGAGAAGAAGAAGGAGTTGTGTAAAAGCAATGACATTTTTGATGGAACAAAAAGCATATTAGCTGAAAGCCAAGTACTGGATCCAGGGAGGAGATTTGAATCATCCCCTTGGATCCGCTCCACTCTTAATAAAACATTAACTATTCATTGAGAGAGAGCACACGTGTGTGCATGAATCAGTAGCCTGGCGGGTCTTCTTTTGAGAGATTAGACTTCCTGAACACCAGTCACTCTTCTAGTAAATGGTAATTGTTTATCCGCAGTGGAACAACTTCAAGAGGAGAGGCTGAGGGCTTCCTGACTGCCTCCTTCTTGGGCAAAGTAGTGACAGGAGAACTGGACAAGTTCCTTAACTGCTCCACCATTTAGTAAAGAGCACACACCCACAAACCTCTTCCTCCCTTTCTCGCCAAATAGAAATATTTAGGGGTTTGGTCAGAAAAAAACATGGAAACCAGAATCCCTCTCTGTACTCTCTGACTTGGATTTACCCTTGCATTTTTTCAGCTGCAGAGCAGTCCCAGTGCTGACCTGGGGGAAGGAGCCCTTTCCAGCCCCAGCTCTCCCTGTGGTCTCCAGCCCCGTAGCTGCAACCACGCACCTGCCAGAAGATTTGTGCTCTTGTTCAAAACATAAGCTGACTAGATACCACACAAAGGCAACTGGATTTCTGCAAGCACTGCTGAAAGCAGCACCTTTAATAGTAGTAGGGAATGGCTCCTCCATAACAGCCAGCCACCTGTCTTGGGCTTTGCAGCGGCCACAAAGTCAAGAGCAGTAGCAAGCCTGTTTTAATTAAAGACTATTTTAAAACGTCAACCAGTAATGCTCGCTTACATATATCAACTGGCCACAGTCAGCTTTTAGCCAGTATGTTTTCAAAACTTGTTTATGCTTCACCTCCGCTATTTCCTGCAGGATCAATCCCTGATTTACACCTCAAAACGCAACGTGTGTGCATGAAAAGAAGATGTGCCCTCATACAGGTACTGGGCTGCTGGAGCCCCAGTGCTGCAGCATTCCCAGGCCAGAGGGAAAGCAGCAGAATGGAGGGCTGAGAAGGAAACAAGAGTGACAGCCCCAGGAGCAGAGGACCTGGACCTGAGAGTCACGAACCACTGCCAGAGCTCCCACAAGAGACTTGGTTTCCAGTGCATAGGGTGGTCTCTGAGTCTTCCTGGTTCCTACTACAGAGATCTCTTGCTCCCTCCTGGTGCTGGGATAAGGAGGGAGCTAGTACTCTTAGCACATTTAGAAAATTCCTCTGTACTGGGACATTCCCAGTTGCTTTACAACTCATAAATTTATATACAGAACTCAAAGGGGCAAAATTGCACTAACACAGTTGGGATAAGGATTTGAGGATCACAGGTTCATACGAACAGGCACGGGCAATGAGACCATGCAGATTATTTGCAGACCAAGATGAAAAGCACCAGATGGATTGGTTTCCTGTCGTATTGGAGCTCTTCCCCCCACGCTGTGCAGTGCCAATGTCATCTGGGTGCTTTGCATTCCTTTCCAATTCAGAAAATTCAACTTTGTGAGTCATCCAAGTGGATGGCTGAGCTAGATCAAATAGAGGGCATGCCTTGCTAAGATAATTAAGAAGTTAGTAGAAAGAAGCTTACACCAGGCTCTAGGAATTGCCTGGCACATTTCTGCTGGATGGAAAGCAGCAGCAACTTCCACATGAATAAATCTCATGTTGAAAGGCCTGCCATTAGTCCTGAGCAAATCAAATCTAGACAGCAACAGCACAGAAGATATATCAACAGACTGAAGTATCTTAAGGGTTCATCTCTTCCTAGAAAACAATTTTCATTCCTTTAGTTACAGCTTTTTATAGGAATGACAGATGTGCTTAAAAAGTAGGGGAAGTCTTGCTAAACACAAACAGGAACAAACCAGCTCCGACTTGGAGCAGAACCCAGCTGAGGTTAGAAGAGACCTCTGGAAGTCATCTGGTTCATCATCCCTGCTCAAGCAACTAGAGCTGATGGTCCAGGACCATGTCCAGATGGCTTTTGAATATCTCCAAGGATGGAGACTCCACAACCTCTCTGGGCAACCTGTGCCACTGCTCAGTCACCCTTTCATTAATAATTAAAAAAAAAAAAAGTGTTTTCTGATGTTCAGGAACATGCTGCTGAGGTTTATTTGGGACCTAGAAATTATAGCACTAAGAGCAATCTACCATAATGAATTTCCCTGAATTTCAGAGCTAGTCCTGAACATTTGCAAGAGTTGCCTAGAAAACACCAGTCTGACACAACACAAAGTGCAGGCTGGGCCATCCTTTCACTGTATCTACTATAAACACATACTACCCATCACAAAAACAAATGACACTCCAAATATGCATCAATATGTTCTATTATAATATATACACAAACATGTATTTTACATAGAATTATGTGCATATGTATATACATGCTGACATGTATATTCCTCCACCTTTCTCAACCACTCAAACACTAACAACAAAAGTAGTTCCTTTCCCCAAAGTAAGAAACCTCTCTTAGATGAAATGGAGCAGACTTAGCAGTCTGGCTCTCAAGCATTTGTATAAAATTACACACAAGCTACACTAAAAATCTCCTAATTGTTACAGGAAAGAGGAATATCTGCAATTAAGCAAGAGATCACGCTGGTGTTAATAACGAGAGAGATCAAATAAAACCTTAAGCATCATATCAAAGTGCATCTGATGTATTCATGGCATCCCAGGAAACCTGCAATACTGTGCAGAAAAATAAAAAATTCCAGGTTCCTTGGAAGCCAACTGCTAAAATCATTAAACCTTCCTGGAATAACAACATATTCCCCCATGCCTTAGGTAGACCTGTCAACAACAGGAGCCCTGAGGAATCTCCCATGTTTTCTGGTTACTGCACGCATCCTTGGGGTCCTTACATTACATCATGCTGTTCATCTCCTTGGCAGAGCACAGCTGGCTGTTGCTTCCTCTGGAGCCTACCAGGACCATTCCTGAAATGACCCCACAGATGCAGAGGGGCAAATCAGCCACCATACTATGCAAGATGGCTACCTTGGACATCTGGGGCTCTTCATGGGACATGGCCATCCCTCCCTGCCTCCTCCTTCTGCCCTTGGGACACATCCATTTCTTCTCTTCCTTAACATGCACTCTTCCCTCTTCTAAAGCATACTTTGCCCTTATTTATTGCCACTGCACACATAGCTTGCGCCTCTTTTTTTTCTCCTCTTCCCTCTCACCCATAGCCATCTGATCACCTCCCCTAGAGAAGAGCAGCTCTGTTCAGAGGGAATGGAACAGGACCAGCAAGCTACTCTCTTGTTGCAGAACATACTTGGAGCATGGGCAGAGATGCCCAAGAAAAGAGCTGAATAATGAGACAATTTATAAAAGCAAGGCACCTGCAAGCTCTATGTCAGCACAATATGCTACTGTTAGGCCTGACCTAGGGTCTATATGTGTACTTGCAGAACTATTTCAACACACTTGGATGACTGAGTTATTATCTCCTTGCAATGGGATGTTTGTCTTTCAGTCATCAAACAATCTGTGCAAAATATTAATTCATGTAATCAAAATTTTATTACTTGAATTAATGAAATTTAATTAAATTATAATTAATCACATCTCTGTTAAAATAAATATTAGTTTTAATCAAGAAAAAAGGTATCTTAATATTTTCTAATGTTTTCTTTTATTTTATGGCATTTTCAGAAACACCGACATCTGTAAGACTTTCTCTGAGAAGATCATGTTAATAAACTGGAAGACAAAGGAAATCACTTAATAGTTTCAGTTATACTTAAATTTTCCTAGAAGAATGGCTTGAACAGGAATCTAGCCTTTCAGTATTTAACAAAAATCAAACATTTCTTTGCAAATCCTTTTCCAATGTCTGCAACTGGATCTATACCACCATCACTAGATATGTTACAGTTGTTAGTAAATGATCAAGCACAGGGACAGTACATTGCTTTTGGGTGATGCTTCTCCTTGTATTTTTTTTCCTCCAGTCAGATCTCTTTCAGGTAAAAAAAAAATTTGTAACAACCCTGTCCATAGACTTCATGATTATTTAACTGGTACTAAGCAGATGAGACCACAGTGGTGATGTATCTCTTACTCTCCTGAAGAATGGATGAAGTTACAGAAGAATGGTGATTCCAACTGTGCAAACACTATTCAGGGTAGCTTGGATACATGGCTAAATTTGAGCTTAAAAGACAGCTCCTATCTTTACAATGAGCCAAGCCAAGTGAATCCAAGTGAATCTTTATTCCTTAGCAGGTTTGAAACAATGACTTGGGAACCAGCTAAGACACTCAGAGGCAAAAAGTTTTCATCTCCATAAATTTTTGCTTTTGAAAGCAGATTTCCTTCCAGATCAGCTGGTTCTAGAGATAAAAAAGGGCATCCTGCTTCCAACTTTGCCTGTTCATACTGGAACAAGGTCCCCAGAACAGAAAGGTCTTAGAAATGAGGGTCCCACTCCAATGGTTTGAAGTCTGGCAGCAATGTCCAAGCAAATTTGCCATGCAATCCATTTGAGAAGGTTTGGCTTCAGATGTCGAAAGACAAACATGTTACTGACTGACCTGCTCAAATTATTTTTGCTTGTAAGTACCAAGGATAAGAACAGTAGTCTTGTCCATCTTTTGGGTTACATTACTGTAACTCTTACTCAAGTGGTAACATAAACGTAAAGCAAAAAGGAACTAGAAATGATGTGCAATTGAAGAGTTCTTTAATTTTGCTGTTAGGATGGCATCATATTTTCCTGAAAGTTCTTCACAGTCTAGGTAATTGGATTATAGATATAATTAAACCTGTATTATGTCTGTATTGACATAAAATGTATTGACCCTAAGCAACCAAAATATGCAAGCAATGTGTAAACACATGGTAAGAAAGAGAATAGAAAAGGAAGCAAAGTCTTTCTCTACAAGTAAGAAACTTGTTACCTGGAAAGTACATGACTTGCTCACAAACACAGAAAGTTGGTAGCACACAGGATCTCCAAGCCAACTGTTGGAGTCTTTAACTAATAATCCCTCAACCACAACTGCATCTAGGCCTCTCTTTGGTTTTGGCTGATATTTGTTGCTGTGTCTTTGTGTACCTGCATGCACGCATATACGGACTAATAGTAACTGTGTCAGCTCTCAGTATCAGCTTTGAAGAAGAACATGTCTCCATTTTGGGATGGTTTCACATTTTAAGCAAAGTTTGTCTTTACTGGTCGTAGACACAAAGCAAACTAGGCAGCCAGGAACTCAGGTCATATATCTTTTAGAAAGATATGTGCTACATATTGCCAGCTCCTACTATACCATATTGAACCAGAAAGCCTAGGCACACAGCTCCCTTCAAAGGCAGATATAAAATGCTTTACTTATTTCTTCCAGGGCTGGTATTAGACGTACACAGGCAAAGCAGCATTGGGTTGTTTATACACCTAAAAGAGCACATTGTTCTTGCCTGTGGGGCTCAGCTCAGCTCCACTCACCCAGGCAGTCCAGGAGAGAGCAGCTCCTTCCTGCTCACTTCCAGAAATCTCTACCCAAAATTTCTGAAACACACAAAGAACTAACATCCAACTTGCAAAAACAGGAGCAAAAAGAAACCGTTTCCATAAAGCTTTAGCAGGATCTACAGTTACAGCTGGTAAAGACTTTTGTTAATGGGAAACAGCATAGGGAACTGATTTACCAAGTAAATTAAGTATTTTCTACACCTTGTATATATTCAAGTCTCCTACCCTCAGGCACGCTGTCAATGAATGCAACTGCAGTTCTGTCATGACAGCCCCACATTCAATAGCACCTTTGTCAGGGGAAAAATGTCAGGGTTTTCAAGCAAACTGTAATAGCAGGTCGTTGCTTACAAGCCCTGAGTCTAATTATTGGCAAAACAGCATTTGAAGATTTAGCTTTAGTTTGCACTACGCTTGTTTTCTGGCGATTAGCAAATATTTTAATAGAATTAATTGGCTATGAGCAAGGTCATTTCAATAACTTTTGCAACAAAGCCTGGCAAGTTCTTGCACATACAGGGTAAAAGGCACACACAGATCAGCCTGCCAACAGTGAAGTGTGCAACACACAGCTTCGGTGACCAAGATAACTATTTCAATCAGCTTAGACTAGTGACCCCTTTTGTCTATGCAGAGCTACATAGAAGCAGTCCCTTCCTATATTCATCCTAATCACTTTATATTTAGGGCTCAAACTGTTGAGAGAAATAGTAACAGAACAAGCAAGGTGGAGGAAGGCTGGCATGCTTCTTTGTCAGGAGAGAATTTAAACTCTATGCTTTCTTTGTAGTTAACAGCTGCATTAAACAACTCAACTAGCACCATAAATTATACAATTAGCAATCTATTGTGCTTAAGCCAGTCCTAAATTATGTGCCAGTTTGTAGCTTGATTGGGTAGTTTGCATAATTAACACAACACATGTTCTAAATCCTATCTTTGCTCACAAAGCTGCAACAGTCTGCAGACCAAGAATTACTTCATGAAGATCATGAAATTCTCAAATGCATTTATTAAACTTTTGACAGAAAATTCACAAAAAATTGACAAGGTAAAAAAAGTCAGGGAAAAAAGGAACAGCTATGGTATTCCTATAAATGTTCACATAGTTCTAATAATAATACAGCAAAATAAAAGAAGACATGGAATATTCAAGCATTTGTGAACAGCATATTGTATGCTTGCCCAAGGAGGCAAGTTGCAGCTTGTAATAGCTGAGTCAAAATGGATAATCAGTGTTATGGCATATTACAAGAAAGAGAAGAAAGCCATACTTTATAGTGGAATTATACATTATTTTTTTCAGAACTAGTATAGGCACAAGGGTTTTGATAATGTAACTTGGTCATGTTACAGTTGGCATTGGTACATTAAAAGTAGTGTACCAGGGAAAAAATTACCCTAACTATACCTGTAATAGGCTCTAAAGTAGCTATTACCACTCAGAAAAGAGATGTTGGGATCAATGGGAAAATGTCAACACAGTGCTCTGGAGAAGCTATATGAAACAACAGAAATCATTTAAAAAAGAAAATGTTCTCTTACTGTATTAATCTGTAGATATATTCAGAGATTTTTAAATTTTTTTTTTCCTCAAGGCGATAGTAGAACAACAAGAGACACCAAGACAACACAGGAGATGCAATGAAGGTCCATTAAATCATGAAAGATAGAGGGGAAAACAAACAGGGAATCATTATTCCCTTTTCCTTAACACAGAGGAAATAGGCAGCAATCAATCAGGTTATCAAGCAGCAGGCTTAAAACCAACACAAGGAAATACATTTCCAACGACTGCAAAAGGTCCAAAGCACATCTTGATCAAAAAATAAACTGATGAGAGCCACAGAGCGTTAGTATTCTATATATCTTAAACATAATAGCTTATATTCAACTTGTGGCTCAGGATTTCCAAACCTGGAGAGGTTCCTGAAGGTACTTTCAGGCACTCTATGCATCATTTCTTGTATCCCTTCCAATGGTTTTTGTTACTGCTCATTTCTGAATATAGGGTACCTGGCTATATGGATCACATGGAGAGAGCTCTTGTGCAGCGACTTGCCCTGGTGTAGACACGGCTATAAATAATGCTCTTAGCAGTAGAACTTACCCTGATTTGGAGAAGGAAAAGAAGCCAAGTTAATGTGAGGACCTTGGAGCTGCATCTCCAGTAGAGCGCTTCTTCACACAACAATGCCGGTGAAAGAATTTTATAGGCTAGGCTTGGTCTATGTTTCCATGGTCATGGCGATGTGAGAAGACTACAAATTAATATGTGCTGGCACCAAGACATTCAGAGACTTACAAGCCTATCCTTGGCTTAATAGTGAGTTCACCCAAAATAAGAACAGAAACAGCATTATGTATTTCTAATTGGTCACAACCAACATTTCATATGTGGAAGTCAACATTCCCAAACTATATGATCAGACTTTAAAAAGAGCTTGAGCTAAAATAAAAATCCATTGAGTCCATTTGTTCTGCAGAAAAAGGCAGTAAATTATCTGAATTAATGTTGCCATTGTGAGTTCTTTGCTGAAGTCCCTTAAATAAGTAAGCCATTAAACTAGTTCCGAAAACCACGGATGATTTCACATAGAAATCAAAACTGAAAAGTTCTGTGACCAAAACCTATGCTCATATACTGTCATAACAGTCCGTTTTTTTCTGTGGACTCCCTGTGCAACTGCAGGTTTGCACATGTGTACGTGAGAGAAGTGACTGAGCTTGAGCTTGCACATGTGTGCATTGCTCTCCAGGCAATTTACATCAAAACAGGTGACTTCTGTGGTGAACTCTCCAGGATTAATTGAAAGGAAAGAAAATGAGCCTCTCTCAAGACTTTTTATGAAGACCTTCATTTAAAATACCTTATTTGGTTATTTACTTAAAGAGCTTTTAAGACGATATTGCCTTATCTGAAAGAGCTTGGTAATGAAAGGAAGAAAACCCAGTCCTTTCAACTAACTCCTTCCATCAACTGCAAACAGATTCCAGTTTATCTATTCAATGGGTTCCACATTTGGGTCTTTTTTAAAAACAAACCCAGCACCAAAAGGCAAAAATCAATGTACCAATTTAAAAATATTTCAGAAGCAAGGTAAGCAGCCCTTGAGCACTAAACACTGTCGTACACCATACACTGTGGTGGTTTAAGCTTGCACAGAGCATTTACATAGCATCTGTTAATGTCAGGAGTGCAATATCAAGGCAAAGTTGCCTGAGTGCTGCCAGATACAGTAAGTAAGGCAGCAGCCAGAGGCCTTGTTCACAGGCATACCCATCAGCATCAGTCATGCCCAGGTTTCCTTCTTTCAGCCTTCTTAATTCTACAAGTTTTTGCATTTGGTGGGCTAGCAGAAAGCAAATACCATTGCAAACCTTTGTGCACCCGAGCGCTGTACCAGCAGTGCTTTGGGATGCAGGAGAACAGGACCTGGGCTTTGAAGAAGGGAAGCTTGAGTTGCTTTCAGATAAATTACAGTCCAAGAAGGAAAAATATATGCCTTTTTTTTTATGCTGCCCTTTCTTTTTCAAATCTTTCATTTCTAAAAAAATATCTTCCCTCCTCCCTCCTTACACAGGAGGAAGGAAAGAACTGACAATACAATTTCCATATAGAGAAGGAGAAAAATGCACTAATGTCACTCTTTGTAGGGTGAGTAGAGGGGATAGCCTGCATTCCAAGCGCGGCAAAAGACACCACCACATGCACCAGAGAGCAATGGTAAATACAGTAATGGCATGGAGGAATTGGATACACTCCAGTGCCTCCTACAGATGTCACTGAAACATCCCCTTCCCCGGTGTGAGTTCATGGCCTGGCCTAGCCCTTGCTCAGGGCTTTTTCCCTGAGGCCCATGGGTTTCACCCACCTCCCGCACTGCACTAAGCCCAAGAGGAGCAAGGATACTTCGCTGTTTGGACCATGCCAGGGTAGTTCATTTCCCGACCTCTTTGGGAATATAACTATTCCCACCAACCTCGAACAAGATTGTTTCTGCTTTCATAACAGTGCATAACTGTGAAAAGCAAAACTTCCATATATTGGGGCAAGACCACTTTTATATGGGGAGCAGGAGATTTTGGCTGGTGGCTAGAATTACCAGCCTAGGCAGAGATACTTTTGAGCATGAATTACTTATAAGGAGCACCAGAAAACCCCATAGCAAGCAGCAGAATGACTGTGCCATTAAGACCCATGGGTACTGTTTATCCCTAAACTGGGTTCCTTTTTCTGACTCCAGGCTGGATTTTTGTCCAGGATTTTGTCCTGTCCAGCAGGGTGTACTGTTCCTGCTGACAGTGTAGAAACCCATGCATAGGAAAACAGTCACACCAAGCCAAAAATAGGCAGCACTTGTCCAGTGCTTGCTTGCGCAGACTTTGCTTGCATTTTTTCCAAATTATCACTTTAAAGGATGCCATTTTTCTTCTTTGCTAGAAAGGACAGGATGAGGTGGAAACTCAGTCTGAGGACTCTACCACAAAACAACTGATGGGAGCTTCCTGCCTCCTTGGTTTAGCTCATGGAATAACAGCCACCACCTCATCCCTTCCAAAAAGTTTCAGAGTAGGCTTGCAGACATTCCAAATAATGTTTTTTCATGTTTTCTGCTTATCGTTTTTTGAATTGTCTGTCCACTCCACTCCAGGATGTCATGCCTACATACCCTCCAGCCATTCAGCAGAGACCTCAGAGCCTCGGGACTGCTCTACAGCACTCTGTGGGGATTCTCCATTCTACTGCAACCCAACTGGCCTGGGTTTCAAAGACAGACAGAATGGGACCAAAAAAAAATCCTCCAGGAACCAACAAAATTATCAGGCCCCATAAACAACAGGTCCCATAGAGAAGCACCTGTTTCCTGTGTGGATAAGTGCATGAGAAAGTTAGGGCAAGATTCCTGAAGGGACTGAGTTTGATGGTATAAGTAAATACCAGGCTGAATATTCAGAAGTTTGTTGCTTCTGTCCTCAACTTTTGGTATCTTCATAAACTAAAAATGTGGCCCTCTGTCAGCTCACAGAGCTGCAAAGCAGGAATCAAAATCAAGATCCAGCTCTGACAAGATGACAAAGGTGGCTGCCACTAGCCGAAAAGGCTGGTCCTTCTGTTATTTTTAGCTAGCACTTTGTGGCTGGCTGATATAAACTCATAAATAAACCAGTAGGCTCTCCTAGCAGAGGGTTCTTAGGAGCAGACTGCCCTGGCTTTGGGGCCATGTGAGCAGTGATGCTGCTGCACCAGGGTCTGGGTACCACCACTGCTGCAGTTGTCACTGGCTCAGTCCTCACCATACCTGGTCAGTGCGAGCTCCTCTGCCAGGGTGGCCAGGAGCCAGGCAGGGACAGTGCCATGGTGTCACGAGGGCTGTGCCACAGCTCTGGACTCACCAGGAACCTGCTCACAGGCTCCTGGGAGGTGGCACAGAGGAGAGGGGCATGTTCTATTACACATGCAGACTTAAGCCAAGATTAAATTACCTGCACGTTCTCTAAGCAGATGTTTAATTTAGCTGATAGCTACCCCAGCCACATGGGCAAATCCCAGGCAGAGGGCCAAACGGCACAGTGCTGTCCCGCCACTTTCAGACTGTTGCAGCTGGAGCAATGTTTGCTTTTGCAATTTGGCTCGCACATGATTTCTTCAGTGAATTAACCAAGACTGAATTGATACAATTTTTTTTATATTTCATGGATTATTTACATAACCAAAGCAAAATAAATCTCATAAGGAGGAATCTTATTGCAAAGGGTGGAATCTTTAATTTGCTCATAGCAGTGAAATCCATGGAGCTAAGCCAGTGTAGACCAGCTGAGTTTCTGTCCCTTCATGTTTAATGATGGAGGCAAAGACCTGGTCCAGACCTTTATGATACAAAAATGCTTTGTAATGTAAAACAGACCAACTCCCTACAAATGTTCCCAACATTGCTCTTATTTCTATAGCAGATGTTTAGAAGATAGTGGCACAATAGTGTGACTTGAGAAACCTTTATTAGAATGAGAACAAGAAAAAACAAACAGAAAACAACCATTAATGTCCAGGGTAATTTTCAAAACCTCTTCGGCAATTTCCTCTCTGCTCCTTTTTACAGATGCGGGAACAGTTAACCACTCAGGAAGAACACTTTGTAAATTTGGAAAATTGAAGAATTCCCCTGTCAGACTCAACCCACATTAAAACAAAGATTTTAAGTTTTTTTATCTAATGAAGGATAAACAGAATATTTTGTGTGGTGAAATATGAAACAGGCTTTTCTCCCCCTCACTTTAGTCATCTGAGATTTTAAATAGCTCTTAAAAATTGTCGTGTAACAACCAGCCTAGCAGTACTGCAGTGAAAAACCAAGGAAAATCTTTCTGACTTTTACACAAAGCACACCAAGACAAGAAACCCAGCCCACCAGAAATCAGATCTTACATGCCCTCTGCGGGATGAAAGGACTTTGTTACAGCTACAAGAAGTCAGTACAGTAGTGATCTTTCAGCCAGAGTAAGACTAGCTAGAAATGTCTTCTCCCTTCCAGCCAGCAAGACTC
Organism: Anhinga rufa; assembly: GCA_013400875.1. Lineage (NCBI taxonomy): Eukaryota > Metazoa > Chordata > Aves > Suliformes > Anhingidae > Anhinga > Anhinga rufa. The sequence continues at coordinate 28,698 of VZTV01031464.1, forward strand.
CCCAGCCAGCCAGGGAGACTTTGCACAGCTCACAGGATGAACCCTGCTGCCCGCTGCCCTTCTGGGAAAGAATGCCTGTGAAACTTGGAGGCAGTTTGGTCAGGAACTTGTGACTCAGCTCCGTTTCTCAGCTTTCCTTGCTGCTGGGATAAACTCCTCCCTCTTTCTCCAGCTCCCTCCGGTACCCACCTCCAGACCCCTGACACCGGGCCTGTCTGATCAGACTTTTTTCGTGTCTGTGTGTCAAAACCCATCTAATTTTTGATGGAGTGACACACACACCATCATAATATCTTCAGGGGATAAAGCAAGCCTGGGTTCAAAGAGCCCAGCTGTGGCCATGAACCAACCGGTCTTCCCTGCAGTAAGTGCAGCAAGAACACAGAGATACTGTACGGTCTCCAGGTATTTTAAAGGTGCCAAGAAAGGCAGAAAGGACCAGCATTTCCTGCCTAGAAGAAGGGATCTGGTGGCTGAGACACCAGGTATCTTAGCAGGTTTTTGTCCAAAAATGTTTGCAGATAAAAATTCAACGAGGTGCCTGCTGTGCTCACATGCACTTATCCACAGCGTTGTCTGTGCCTGAGAAGTTCTTCAGACCCTTCAGAAATAAAAATCTCTGCAAGGCTTGGCAAATACAGAGCTTCTCAAAATCAACAGAAATCTTGCCTAATGTAGTGTAAAAAAGAGCACTTTTTTTGCGGAGTATCCTCTAAGTTGAACATGTTAGGATGTGTTGGGCTGATAAAGGCAAGAGAAGAGCACAGGAAGAAAAAGAAGTTTAAAAATTACCAAAACAAACAAAAAAATATGAAAAAAACTAAAAAGCATGTCTATCTCTCTCTAAACGGCACAAAAGGTTTTAGCCTAAGCACAACATAGAATAACTTCACGTTCAGATGTCCACACATCCTCTTAACAACCAGAAAAATGTTGCATTTGGATGAAAGGATCTCTTTTGACCAATGAAATCCACGGGCAATGTAATCACAAAAGCTGGCATTTTCATGCTGTCCTGTATCCACACACATACTAGTTTGCTCTTACCTGTACAGCTATTGTATGTTGGGAAGCTAAAAAAAACAGACCCACAATCTGGATGTAGATCAAACATCTTTACTATATGCAAAACCAAGCATTCTGTCCCTGTTAAAATTTAGTAGGGGTGATATATCAAAAAACTTGCAGCCTGCTGTGAAAAGTTACCTTCAGGGAAGCTGACCTCTTTTATAGCCACGAGGAAGATTTTTCACAAAAAGCTCACTTAATGTTATTATTACAACTGAAAATCTTTCCATGTTCCCATGAGATGACTGCATCGCATGTTATCCTGGAGACAAAGATTGCAGGACAGACTTGACAAATCTAGACAACATTAAAAGTAAGTGGATGACGATTTATCTCCTGGAAGAAATCCAGCAAGTTCTAGACTTGTTTACTAGCCCCAGACTAGAACAGCTCATCGAACTGCAGTACTTAAAACCGGAGTTGAAGCTCAAATATTTAGAAGTGTCTTTTGGAAACACTCTGTGTACACTGAAAATCTTGGATTGGATTCAAAAGTTGTATTTGAAACTGCCATCTCCTAATTAAAACAATATATTCCTAAATGTTTGCTTCAAATGATACCTTAAGCACATTTTGTGGATTTAATTTGTTTAGTGAATGGAGATAGGAGAATTTGCTCACAATTAATTTTCACTTATTCGAATGTCTAAACAATTTTACAGTGTCATGTTTCCTTCAGCAGCCTGATTAAACAGACTTATAAATACTAAAGATTGGGGTACAGTTTATTCAATGTCTTCCAGATTTTTGGCTGCATGATTCTATAAGTGCTGGGCTAATACAGAATGAAAGTTTCAGTGTTTGAATCACTTAAAGTTGGTCAAGGCTTTAATAAAAACTTGTGAAGAGAAAAATAAATACTCACACCTTATTTAAAGGTGTTGAAGATTTTTATAATGAATTTCTTTTAAGAATTAATGCCCAAGTTCCCCATAAAAAATGCAGAGTTTCAAAACTTTTAAAGGAAAAACAATCTAGATCTAGTCTGAGAGGACTTTCTTTGTCTACACAGTGGTATGTCCAATGACTTTCATTGAACCTAAGCTTGTTAAGAATATTCTCCAGGTAATAGAAATGGAATTCAAAATAAAATTAAATGCAAAGTTATATGATCATAAAGTCTACATGCAATGTTTCTGAGGACAATGATGACCATCTGGCACCATGTGTGTAGGACCTCAAGCAGGTCACCACTTTTTTCCCTGTTGCAGAATTACTGAAGATCAGTGGATTATGGAAGCTGAACACATTTCTTCCAAAAGATTATTACATTGTCCTCAGTGCTATCTTATAAGCAGTTCATCAATGATGTCATTCATACCTCTCCTATATGATCCAATGTCTTATTTTGCAGGGTGTTTGTGTGCTCTGTTGAAAAGACGTACCATGGCGTTTTACATCCATAGAGGTAAAACAAAAACAATTATTGGTTAAGACTAAGATGACTAAGAGCTTGTTGCAGTGCTGAGAAAACCATGATGGCCATATAGAGTGATCTGGAAAACTCCATACATATACCAGAGAAAGTATGTCCAGAGCCAAGCATGGCCATGTTGTCAGGAACAGGAAACACAGCTTCTGTCTTCAGAATCGAGTAGGCACTAGGTTAGCAATCGTCAGCTACAAGGACTAGTTGGGGGTTCATGACAGATAAGCAACATTCACATTTCAAAGCTGCAGCAAGAAAAGCTGGAAGGTTTTGAAGGAAGAAGAAAGTAAGGGTGTGAATAAGGCACTGTTAAGACCAATAATAGACTTCTACATACAGTCTCATACTCATACTTCAGGTGCCAAAAAATCTGGAGAGGGCAAAAGAGAAAGACAAGAAGACACAGAGGACTTGAGGGCAGAAGCAAATGTCATTTACTGAAAAGCTTAATGAGTGAAAATCAATTCATGTTATAAAAAAGAAAATGTTCCACGAACAACAGAATTCCTGACACCTGAATTCATGTCAATTTTTGATGGAAAGGGGTTGAGGAAAACAAAACTGAAGGAAAACTCTCCCTAGTCACAATGTCTTATGACCCCTCTACTAGACATGAGATGACACACGCTGCAGGTAGCATGTAAATACATTCACACTAACCAGCTAGCCCTGTGCTGCCAAACAGTGTGTGATGGCTGAGCTCTCCCTTTTCTGAGTCTCTCTCCTCTACCCAGGCCAATTTTTAATCAAGCCAGCGTGAACTCTCTTCTTTGAGACTTCTACACTCTTTCAAATTTGTTTGAAATCATCAAAGTATTCCAAATGTGTTAGGTAAGAGAAGCTGATGGACAAAAGGAGAAGATCACAAATCTTGTCACTGCAGGAGCCATATGCAAAATAAGGCTGACTTTATGACAGTGTGGACATGTATGTACCTTCACTAAGAAAAAGTATTTGGGACTAAGAGGGATCTTTAATCTAAAAAAAGCACACCACCTTTTTAATCTGAAAAAGCTTGCCAAATTCAAAGCAGAAAGGTTGACTTTTTCTTGACAAGTGAAGGCAATAATTCTCCATGTGAACAAGTCACTGAAGAGATGACTTATGTGTTTAACACTACATGCTGATCTGAAGAAAACATATTTTAGCCAAACTGGATGAGGTATGACAGCCTAACATAAACAGGGCAGACAGTGGTCCCTCATGTCTCAAGCTCTGTGAACCGTTCTCCAGCATGGCACAGCAAAGGTAGACATCCATTAGTCATAGATGCTATCATGCAATAGGTTGGTGTCAGCAAGGACTCCATGAGTAGTCCTAAAGAGTGGGCTGAATGGACCAGCTGTGAATATTGGTCTTCAACCAGCAGAGACTGCAAACTCTTCAAAATGCTTTTCATTGCACTAGCAGCCCAAGCACCACCCTGCTTGGGTTATTTGTCTAGCAAAAGACTATGATCCATCAATCTCCACAGGTAAGCAGAGCTCACAGTATGCCATTGGAAGCGATTGTTATTTCTAGCCATAGATAATGCCTTGCACTTTCTGTTCAGGAGTACTACAGCACTTCACAACTGGCTGCACTGCTCAGCACAGCAGTGACGCAGGTAAGGACTACAAGGAAAGGCTGAGAGACC